>CABHPQ010142462.1:761-13608 GCA_902168405.1 Peromyscus aztecus
CAACGCCTTCAGATTGTTTTCTGACCTCCACACGTGGACTGAGGACCCATGCCCACACACAAACATACGCATGCTTTCCAACTTAGGTTATTAAGACAATAAGTGATTTTTTTTAGTCAGAGGACACCAATATTCCAGATGATATTCTGCTATTAAAATGATGCTATGGCTGTAAAGTACTTGCCTGGCATGCACAAGGGTCTGGGCTCAATCTCCATGCTGGAAAGGGAACCTAAATATAAAATTGAACTATGATCGTCTTTTCTCACTCCTTAGGGAAAAGCAAAATCAGCAATAGCTTCTTACCCAGACTAAGTTTACCATAAATCAGGCTTTTCTTAGAACACTGGGGTCCAATGGGATCTGATTAAAAATCAGTAAGTAGTTCATTTTGTGTTTAAGAATTAGTCCTTCATGCCATTTCCCAAGAAGCACCGAGTGTTTGCTGGGCCAGATGCTCAGTGTGGAGAGCACACAGATAGCTCAGGGAGAGTGCCTAACTCCTGAGGTGAGTAAAGGTAGAAGAGTTAGTAAGAGCTGCAGGACCATGAAAAATCAATCACTGATACCTAGGTAAAGGTCTTGGATAGGCATCAGGGGCAGAGAGCTGTTTTGTCTTTGTGGAGACAGGATGGATTCAGAAACACTTTATGGAGAAAATGACGCCAGGACTAACTTAGAAAACATGAGTAAGGAGCAGCTAGACGGCTGGCAGGTTTGCCACCAAGCCTGATGATCTGCCTTAGATCAAGAACCAACTCCCACAAGTTGTCCTCTGACCACACGTACACCGTGGCACCAATACACACACACTAAATGTATTTTTAAAATTAGCAGGAAATAAAAGGAAATGCGAAGAGGAGCTGGCCTGGTTACTCATGCCTGTAATCCCGGAACTCAGGAGGCTGAGACGGGAAGATCACCAAGGGTCTGAGGCGAGCCTGGGCTATAGAGTGAGTTCTAGGACAGCTTGAACTACATAACAAAATATTCTATCTCAAAGAAAAGAGAAAAAGGAAGTATGATTGGGGATCTTCCCCTATTTCCCTACTTCTAAAGTCTGCTGTGAGCCGAGTGTGATCACGTAATCTATAATGCCAAAAATTTAGGAGGTCGGAAGGATCAGGTATTCAAGGCCACTCTTGCCTCTATAGAGAATATGAGGTCAGCTTGGGCTACTTGAGACCCTATTATGCTTTGGGTTTTTTTGTTTGTGTTTTGTTTGTTTTGTTTTGTTTTGTTTTGTTTTGTTTGAGGCAGGGTCTCTCTATGTAGTCCTGGCTGTCCTAGGACTCCCTATGCAAACCAGGCTGGCCTCGAACTCACAGAGATCTGCCTGGCTCTGCCTCTCAAGTGCTGGGCTTAAAGGCCTGTACCACTGCCGGGCAGTGGTGGTGCACACCTTTAATCCCAGCACTCAGGAGGCAGAGCCAGGCGGATCTCTGTGAGTTCAAGGCCAGCCTGGTCTACAGAGCAAGATCCAGGACAGGCACCAAAACTACACAGAGAAACCCTGTCTCAAAAAACCAAAAAAAAAAAAAAAAAAAAAAAAAAAAAAAAAAAAAAAAAAAAAAAAGGTATGTACCACCATGCCCAGCAAGACCTGTTTTAAAAGGATCAAAATAATAATAACAATAAATAAAAATAATGTTCACTATGGTGAAACTAGTTCCTGGATTTACCCATATTTAATGCTCCTGAACAAAACTCACTCTGGCTTTAGCTTTCAAATTCAAGGTTTCTATTACCCCAGAAGCTTGAGTTACAGCCAAACTGTAACAGAGTATACCGAAGAAGATTAATTAAGGCCATTGGGTTGAAAAGAACAAATGAATATGACATAGCAACATGACAAATGTATGTGAATCCAACCCTAATTAGCAATAAAAAATAATACTTATCTTTGAAATGCACAAAGCACATATTTCCAATGACAGCTCTCACCCAACTTAATTGCCACCTAAACAACCAGGTCAAAGAATGCATAGGTCAGTGACGCTTTCGTTCCCTATCTGCGAGGGGTCTTCACTCACCAGTACTCATGAGAGGGAAAGACATGATGATGTGGGCCTGTGTGGGGGAAATGGTCAGGTGCCAACAGGCAGTGGCCCCAGGGACACCTCTCCATTCATGAAACTATAAACAAGCAAAGAAGTTGGAAGCAAGCTAGTATTCTCACCTGGAATTGCCTGGGACAGTATGGAGTTCCTGGTCCTCCTGCCTCGGCCTCCCAGGTGCTGGAGTAGAGGCATGGAAGACTCACACAGCGGGAATGGCTTCCCTGCCCCATCCAAGTCTCAGGACTGAAGAAAGAGCCCAGGGCCTTGTGCTTGTTAGGCCAGCACTCTACCACTGAGCTAAATCCCCAACCCCTAGAACAACTTATTTTGATGATGCCTCTTTCCTCCTTCTGGAGACCAAAGGCCGTGTTCGGTGGGACTGAACTGCTGCTCTGAAGAGGTGACAGAGCCTCTGCCCTCAGTCTGTCCAATCACTCAGCTGCTGAACAACTCACACGGGGATTCTTCTGTGCTGAACACAGTGGTGCCCTGGAATTTTCTCTACCTCAGTAAGTATGCACTTGCCTCGTGGCCCTGTGGAGAGTAACAGCTCCCCCAACCCCTCCCCAGTTGATTCTGCTTTCTTTTTATTCCTGGTTGTTTGGTTGGTTGTTTTGGTTTTGGTTTGGTTAGGTTGTTTGGATTTTTGTTTGTTTATTTGTTTTGGTTCTGGTTTTGGTTTTGGTTTGGTTTGGTTTTTTGAGACAGGGTTTCTCTGTGTAGCTTTGCGCCTTTCCTGGATCTCACTCTGTAGACCAGGCTGGCCTCGAATTCACAGAGATCCATCCACCTGCCTCTGCCTCCCAAGTGCTGGGATTAAAGGCGTGGAGCCACCACCCCCACACACACACCAGTTTGTTTTTTTTTTTTTTTTAAGACAAGTTCTCAAGTTTCCCAGACTGGCCTTTAACTCACTATGAAGCTGAAAATGGCATTGAACTACCAATGATCCTCCCGTTTCAGCTCCCTCCATGCTGAGATTATTAAGTGTACCACAAAAAGCATGAATGCTTTCTGCTTTAATTTTCTTCATAGCATTACAGTTTCTTGACTAATTATATAAATCTATTTAATACTTCATTCTCTACTACTATGAAAGCTCCCAGTGATGATAATTTTGAGATTTATTTTTTGTTTAGGTTTTTTTTTGTTTTTTTGTTTTTTGTTTTTGTTTTTTTTTTTTTTTGAGACAGGGTCTCACGGCGTAGCCCAGGCTAGCCTCCAACACCTCTGGTCCACATCAGCACCCCACCCCCCACCAGGTACAGGCATGAGCCATCACACTCAGCAAGACTTGTACTTACTTCCGTCAACCCAGTGTGCAGAATAATGCCTGGTGTGTGGTAGGCACTCAATACGTCCTTGAAATATGAGTGGGTGAGTGAAGTTGAGTGAGTAACTGAAGAACAGAACACTTGTGGGTTCCCTGGGATTTGTTTGCAGGGTGCTGTGGAGCTGGTTAAAGGAGAAGTCAGGGCCAGCCCACTCACTGTTGAAGACTAAACACCCACAATCTTTCTCAAGGATGTGCCAGGGAGACTGTTGGAGAGGCTTAGAGGGATGCCCTATAGCTCTGGAGGAGGGCGAGGGTGTGGAGTGGCTCAGCCAGCCTTGTAAGGATGACATTCCATGTCTGCCCACAGACGCTTCAGGTTGTTGGAGAGCTAGCTGTTGTTACTCAGTTCCAGCCATCTGTATCTGTGTCTAAGTATTCTCTCTCTCTCTCTCTCTCTCTCTCTCTCTCTCTCTCTCTCTCCCTCCCTCCCTCCCTCCCTCTCTCTCTTCAGAGTCCCCTCTTCTGTTGTCATCTCTAGATCACCACATAGTGTTTCTGAAAAGGTGTGAGGAATCAATTAAAGGGCAGTCAGACTTTATGGATTCCACAACCAACGTCAGCTCCCCATCCATCCCTGTCCTATGGTCCCATATCGTAGCCGTTGGGTACCAACTTCAGAAACAAAGTACGTGCAGTGGGGCAAGGCAATCTGCCTAACCTTCCTCGGACAGGAGATTGGTTCAGCTTTTATTGAGGGTGGGGATGGGGCTGTACATGTTCATGAATGAGGTACATGTGCTTGTGTGTGTGTGTGTGTGTGTGTGTGTGTGTGTGTGTGTGTGTGCATGTAAGGCCAGAGGGCAACATTGGGTGCCTTTTGCAATCACATCCCACCTTATACTTCTATTTTTTGATGTCTTGTTTTTGTTTAGTTGTTGAGACAGGGTCTCTCTGTGTAGCCCTGGCTGTCCTTGAATTCACCATGTAGAACCAGGCTAGCCTTAAATTCACAGAACCCCATCTGCCTCTGCCTCCCAGGTCCTGAGATTAAAAGCATGTCCCACCACTCCCAGCCCACCTAATATTTGGAGACAGGATCTCTCAGTAGGACCTGGAGCTCACAGATTTAGCTAAACTGGCTGGACAGCACAACACAAGGCTCCTCCTGTCTCTGCTCTGGGTTTACCGGTGCTACCTCTGCATAGCACAGACCCAAACTTGGATTCTTATGCTTGTACAGCTGGCACTTGACCAACTGAGCATCCCCCAGCCCCTGCGGAGCTCTAAGATTCCATCGGGACTTGTGGGAAGGGAGTTCCTGGGTGAGTGACGACGCCTTTACGAGCTGGTAGGAGCAGGGAAGGGTGTAGCACAGTGACAGACCTTGTGACTCGGAGATGAGTGGAGCCTGGGATGAGCAGAGTCACAGACATCAGAGAGACCATCAAGTAAACAGACTCCGGAGCAATGTTCCTAAGCTATATATAAGAAGCCTTCCTGGGCTCAGCGGTTTTCCAGTAGAAGTAAGCCAATAGATTGCATTTATTATTTAAATCGCCATGAGATCTTGACATTGAAAAACAGCCTGGCTGACCCACAACTGATGGTTGTTTTCACTAGTGAAAGGTGAACCGGAAGAGTTTATCTTAATCAATGAACCCGGGGGAGGATAGATGTTTCATTTCTCAGACTTTATTGAGGATAGACTATTTTACTTGTATTACTTGTTTGCAACGAAATTCTGTGCACTTGAGTGTTTTGAAATCAGAAAAAAATCTGGGGACCAGAAACCGAAATGCTCCACTCAAAAACTGACCATCAGGTTTTTAGACCAAATATTTCCTCAATGTTCACTGGTTTGTTTTGTGGGGTTTTGTTGTTGTTGTTGTTGTTGCTTTTTTTTTTTTTTGGTTTTGGTTTTTCGAGACAGGGTTTCTCTGTGTAGCTTTGTGCCTTTCCTGGAACTCACTCTGTAGCCCAGGCTGTCCTCGAACTCAGAGATCCACCTAGCTCTGCCTCCCAAGTGCTGGGATTAAAGGCGTGCGCCACCACCCGACTTGTTCACTGGTTCTTATAAAATATCTTTAGGAGAATGACTGTATGAAGAAGTTAAGTAGGTCAGTGGTAGCACACGCCTTTAATCCCAGCACTTGGGAGACAGAGGCAGGCAAATATCTGTGAGTTTGTAGGCCAGCCTGGTCTACAGAGCAAGTTCCAGAACAGCTAGGGCTACACAGTGAAACCCTGTCTTGGAGGGGAAAAAAAGAAGTTGAAAGTGTACAAGGAGTGAGCAATTTAATTTTTCCATTTAGTGTGTGTGAGAGCATGTGTGTGCATGTATGTGTGCAGGTGAATGCAGAGTTCAAAGCACAATTCGGGAGTCTGTTCTCTCCACCATGTAGATTCTGGGAATGGAACTGTGGAATTGAGGTAGTCAGTAAGGCTTGGTGCCCAAGCACCTTTCCCTGAGCCCTCTTGCTAGCCCCTTCTACAGTTTTTATAAACACTTTTTTTTTTTTTTCCTGTTTTTCAGGAATGGAACCCAGAGCTCCAAGCTTCTGGGAGGCCCATCCCCATGTCAAGTTTTTCTGTCTGTAGTTACCCTGTCCCTTTATTTCACTCACACTGCTCTGGTTTGCCTCCAGTAGCCACACGTTTCCACCCCATTAGCCCCTACACCGTATTTCTCAGGTCCAAGTCTCACCCCGCCCGTGTCCTTCCTCTGAATACATCTACTGCCCTGCTTCCCAAAGCCACCTTCCCAAAGGCGTTTATTTCACAAGCGCCTCTCATCACTGCTCCTCACTAAACAGAATGAACCCAGGTCCCTGTGGGCAGCAGTCAAGGCCCCTGACAATATGACCATTGTAAGACTTGTCTCCACCACATGTTCCTCACAGCTGTCTTGCTAGATATCACCCCACACTGGACCACTCCGACACTTAGCTGGGCTGTTTCCTCTCGGGTCAGGATCCCTTCCCTTGTCCCCCTACCTCTGAAAGGCCCACCCACATGCTATCTCAGTCACTGAATCTTACCCGTCTTCCCCACTGGGATCAAGGTCTCCCTCCTCTGAGCTTTCCTTAGCTAGCTTTCTACCAGTTATGACAGACTGATTTGGATGGGGGTTAGCACGTGCTCAGACCTTTGAGATGAGGCTGGCTTAGCTTCAAATCTCAGCTGAGGCTGCTAGCGGGGTGAATTCAACCAGTTATTCCATGGCCCTGAATGCAATTCACAAGGATCCTTAAGGAAACATAGGTAGAATCTCTCTGTGCTAATGGATGCACCTTTGGCCAGGCGGTGGTGGCGCACGCCTTTAATCCCAGCACTCGGGAGGCAGAGGCAGGTAGATCTCTGTGAGTTTGAGGCCAGCCTGGTCTACAAAGTGAGTTCCAGGAAAGGCACAAAGCTACACAGAGAAACCCTGTCTCAAAAAACCAAAAAACGAACTGAGAAAAACGAAAGAATGTGTTGTGGGGTTGGGGATTTAGCTCAGTGGTAGAGCGCTTGCCTAGCAAAAGCACAAGGCCCTGGGTTCGATCCTCAGCTCCAAAAAAAAAAAAAGGATGCACCTTTGCTGTGGCTCAGATATGTCCCCCTAAAGTTCATATTCTGAAAACTTAATCCTCACAATCAGGTGTTAACAGTGTTTGGAGGTGGGGCCTTTAGGAGGTAATTCTGGTTAGATGAGGTCATAAGGGGTGGGACCCCGTGATGGGATTCACTGCTATAAAGAAGGAAAAGGAGTGCCAGTCCCCGGAGGTAAAGCGTCAGGGTATAATATAAAACAGGCCTCCTAGACGTTGATTCTACTCTCCAGGTCACCCGAGTTTTCAGCTTATTCTGAAAGACGGTAATCTAACCTAAGATCTTGCCAGGTGTCTGCAGTCAACTTTGCCCAGACTTCTCCCCCACCCAGAACCAGGAAGGGGACGCTGGTGGTTAGGCGGCTGTAGGAAAGCCAGCATTAAGACTCCTAATTACCAGTTTAAATAACAGAGTACAACCAGTTCTGGTAACATGATATATTTTATTGGGCTTGTTCATACACATGATGAACAGAAGCTACAGTTTATGCACCTGAAAGTTACTTATCTGAGGCTCTGTGATCTGGAATTATCGTAGGGAATGGGGTTGGGGGACTGGTAGCTCTCAAATGTCTACCTCTCATAGCCAGTGACAGGCCCGGCAAAGATGTCTCAATACCGTCTCCTTCAGATCACCTAACTCATGGGGATTTTTTTTTTTTAACTAATGCATACTAAACTTGTGTTTCCCGGGGTAATTTATGAGCCTGACCTTTGATGAGTTCGGGTGTCCTCTAATAAAAATGTCACTGGATGATTCACGAGGAGAAAGACGGACTTGGAACTTAGGATATTCAGAAATGCTCTCCAAACATGAAGGCCGCTTGGCTTTGCCACTGTCCACTCACCCCAAGCCTCTGAGTTTCTAAGCTCTTCTGTATCTTTGAACATTTTTATGTTAGATCTTGGTAGCAGAAGGCCCGGCCTCAATGGGAGAACCTGAGAGTTCAAGGGCACAGCCTGGCCCAAACAGAAACAAAGAGAGCTAAGGTTGCTGGGGTTCGTTGGCTTTCTACAGCAATGGAGGTGTTTGCCGTCAGCTTCAAAAGACAACGAAACCCCTTAGGCCTTTGAGTATTAATTGCCTAGGGCAGCTGCCACACAAGATACCAAACCCAGCACTCTGGGGGAAAGTCTATACACTGCCCTTTGATTTTCTGTTTTCTCTCTTTTTTTGGGGGGGGGGGGTTCGAGACAGGGTTTCTCTGTGTAGTTTTGGTACCTGTCCTACAGATCTCACTCTGTAGACGAGGCTGGCCTCGAACTCACAGAGATCCACCTGGCTCTGCCTCTGAGTGCTGGGATTAAAGGCCTGCGCCACCACGCCTTTCTTTCTTACTTTCTTTCTTTTTTCCTTAAGCACTGGAGTTTAAACACAGGACCTTGCACTAAGTTATACCCCACTCCCATGCCTTTCTCTTAAGGATTGATGCTGCCATCACTCCTTGGTGACCTTTGAAGTAGGACCACATCACTTACACACCCTGGGCCGTGGTCACTCAGCCTTCTTTCCTCCCTCTGCTTTTATCTCTCGAAGTCTCTCCTCTTGAAAAGACACCAGTCACATACAGTCAAGAGCCACCCTAGTCCATCCAACATGATGCCATTTTAACTAATAACAGCAACCACCTTGCCCCCCACCAAAGAAAAAGGGCACGTTCTGTGTCAACCTCCAGTGTCAGGAGGTTGTTGTGTCTGCTTGGGCTGCCATCACAACAATGCAGGTCGGGACCAGGCTGGAGAGATGACTCGGCAGATGCATGCGAGCCCTTACTTACTGCTCTACCAGAGGAGCAGAGTTCAGATCCCAGCACCCACCTTGGAGAGGAGTTCACAAGCATCTGTAACTCCAGCTCCAGGAGATTCAAGGCCCCCTTTTGACTTCTGTGGTCACCTGCACACGCACACACACAGAGAGACAAACACACAGCACGTGAAGTTTTAAAACTCATCTTTCGAATATTTGGGGACTGGAGCAATTGCTCAGTGGTTAAGAGCACTATCTGCTCTTTCAGAGGGCTCAGGCTAAGAACCACATGTAACTCTAGTACCAGAGGATCCAACACCCTCTTCTGGCCTCTGAGGACACCAGGCATGTACCTAGCATACATATAGACACACATGAAAGCAAAATATTCATACACATAAAATAAAATGAAATCAAATATTTGGGACCACAAGTATTTTAAAGTTCTTCTTTCTTCAAATGTTGGAGCATAATAATTTTTTTTTTAATTTCTTGTCTTATTTCTTTTATTTTAGATAAGATCTGACTGTGTAGCTCTGGCTGGCCTAGAGCTTGCTATGTAGACCAGGCTAGCCTGAAACTCACAGAGATCTGTTTTCTTCTGACTCCTGAGTACTGAGATTAAAGTCATTTGCTGCCAAGTAAGACTTGGAATATTTAGATAGATACAATGAAATATCTTGAAGAGGGGAATCCAAGTCTAAACATTAAATTCATTCATGTTTAACATACAACTTACAACCCAGCCTCAGTGTAAATTTATATATATTTTTATATAGACTAATACTATTACACCAGGACTTTAAAGGTTGCAGATTTTGGATCATTTCAGATTTGGGATTTTTGGATTAATGGTGTTCAACCTGTATCAGACTAGGTGACTTAAGTTGTAGAAATTTATTTGTTCATGGTTCTGGAGGCTAGGAGCCCAGGCCAAGGTGACAGAACCTTCTGACTCTGGTTGAGGGAACTCCTTCTGAACAATAGGAAGCCACCAGCTCACTGTGTCCTCATGTATTAGAGATAGTGAGCCTTGTATCTCCTCACTGAGTACCAGTCCACAAGGAAGGCCCCACCTTCAGGACCTCCATATCTTAGTGCCGGTTTCTATTGCTGTGAAGAGACACCATGACCACCGCAGCTCTTATAGAGGAAATAATGGGGGTGGGTTCGCTTATAATTCAGAAGTTTAGTCCCTTATCACCATGGCTGGAAGCAAGACACCATGCAAGCAGACATGGTGCTAGAGGAGCTGAGGGTTTTTACATCTTGACCCACAGGCAACAGGAAGTGGTCTAAGACATTGAGTGTGGCTTGAGCATATATGAAACCTCAAAGCCCGCCTCCACAGTGACACAATTCCTCTAATAAGGCCACACCCATTCCAATAAAGCCACACCTCCTAATAGTGCCACACCCTTTGGGGGCCATTTTCTTTCAAACCACCACACCTCATCTAAACCTACTTATCTTCCTAGAGGCCCCATCTTCAAATACCATCACTTTGGGGGTACGGTAGTTAGTTTTAAACGTCAATTTAAATGTTAATCTGACACAACCTGGAATCCCCTAAAAAGAGACTCAGTGAAGGGTTGTCTAGCTACAGCTGGTCTACAGACATATATGAGGTGGGGGTCGTCTTGATTGTGTTAAGAAATGTGAGCAACACCATCCCTTGGCCTTGGGTCCTAGAATATGTAAGAGGAGTATCTTAGGGTTTCTATTGCTACAATGAAAAACCATGACCAAAAAGCAAGTAGGGGAGGAAAGGGTTTATTCAGGGAAATCAGCACAGGAACTTGAGAAGCGCAGGAACCTGGGGGCAGGAACTGATGCAGAGGCCATGGAGGAGTGCTGCTTACCGGCTTTCTCCCCCTAGCTTGCTCAGCCTGCTTTCTTACAGAACCCAGGACCGCCAGCCCAGGGATGGCACCGCCCACAATGGGCTGGGCCCTCCCCTACCATTCACCCCTCCCCCACCAATCACCAATTAAGAAAATACCTTACAGCTGGATCTTATGGGAGCATTTTCTCCACTGAGGTCCCCTCCTTTCAGATGACTCTAGCTTGTGTCAAGTTGACATAAAACCAGCCAGGACAAGGGGAGAAAGTGAGTTGAACAGCAAACATGGACAAATACGCTCTCTCTTTGCTCCTGACCACTGATGTGATGTGAACAGCTGCTTCAAGTCGCTGTCGGTTTAACTGACCTACAAGGATAGACATAACCTGGACTCGCAGCCAAATAAATGCTGTCTCTCTCCAAGGTGCTTTTTCAGGACATTTTATCACAGCAATGGAAAGGGAAGTAAGGTAGGCTAGATCTTCAACACGGATCGGGGTGTGACATACACATTCAACCCAAGAGACCTCATACATCTACTAGGTGACAGACAGCTGCCAGAGCACCTGCCTCCCTGTGCAGTGAACAGGAACCGAGTCCCAGTTCTCCAGGCTGACCCCTCTAATGTGCAGACACTCTGGGCCCCTGACATCAGACAACCCCAGATCAGTCCTTTGCTAACCAACCCCGTGCCACTAGAATCTGCATGGCACACTTCTTCCCACACAACCTTAGCACAGGGGAGGGGACAAATCAACAAGGTCACTTCCCCTCCTCCCTCGGGAAACTGGGCTGGCTCATCAGCAGAGAGAATTCTCAGGGGAATGCTGGCCAGCTCCAGCAGTGGCCCTGGGAGCTGGCATGGTCTCCTGATTGGAAATAACCCCAAGGGAAGGACAGCCTGGCTGGGACCCAGGCTGACAGATTCCCTCCTGGGCTCCCACAGACCGGTTTAACAGGAACTACCCTTTGCCCCCCTTACACTGTTCAGGTCAGCACAGCCTGTTGAGGAGACATCTTGTGTTTCATTCACCTTTAACGGCAGTCCTTGTCCTCAGTCTCCACACTCAAGCCACACGCCGGGGCTACCGGCCCCTTCTGCTCTCTAGCCCCCACTGCCCTTCCTGACCCTACCCCGGGGGTTTAAGTAGGCACCATCCGATGTTTGGGAACACGGTGCCCCATCACTATTAATAATGCATGCAGAGAGCCCATCTCCGAGGAGCTCAGAGTGCTTTCCAGGCATTATCTAATTAGTCCTCACCACATCCCGGTGAGGTTCAACAGATGCCGTGCTCCAGAGAAGCCATCAGGGGAAAACGCTTGCTGAAGCAGAGCTGCTAAGGGACGCAGGCCTCCTCCACGCCCTCCACCAAAGCAGAAAGCACACGGCCCTTACCCGAGAGGCGGGTGATGCCCGTATACATGAAAAATCAACTGCACCCGTGCCCAGCAACAGTTCTGACTCAGCAGGAGCAGACGAGGCCACAAGTTGGCAACACACACCAATGCTTCCGGGATCGTCAAATGAACGGCGGAGGGGTCTGTGGTGGACTTCCACAAGTCCACCTTCCAGTCAGGGCATCTAAACTGGAGTGTGGGGCCAGTAAGGTGGCTCAGCCCTAAGGGGTACTTGCTGCCAAGCCTGACGATCTGAGTTCAATCCCCGGCCCTGACGAAATGAAAGGAGAAAACTGACTCCTGCAAGTCATCCCAACTCTACACAAGCACTGTGACACATAGGCACACACACACACACACACACACACACACACACACACATCAATAAATAAAATAAATGTAGAGAGAAAAACTTAATTAAAAAAATGAGGTGATTGAACTTTCCTGGCTGTGTTCCTCTAGGCAATCATGAACTTAGGTTTTTTATCATTGTTTTAGTCAGCGGGAGGTAGGTTGTCAGGCTATCCAGGGCCGCACTCTGCATCCCAGGCTGGCCTCCAACACACAATCCTGCCTCTTTCTCTGGAAAGCCAGCATGGTTGCAGAAGTTCACCTCCACCCGCTGTTGCAAATGCCTTCTGAAGACTCATCTGTCTCTTCATTAAGAAAGACTGATGGGGCTGGAGACTGGCTCATCTGTAGCGCTCTTGGCTGGAGGTGCAGGTTCCAGCCAGCAGTGAAAGGAACAAAGGACAGTGGTGGTGGTGGTAATAGCTGACGTGGTAGGCCATGCCTCTAACCCGACTGAGAGACTGAGGGAGGAGAATCTCGATGCCAGACCAGCCTGGACTATGTAGGAAGGCCCTGGAGCCACAAAATTAAAATAATAATAATAATAATAATAATAATAATAATAATAATAATAAGTGG
>CABHPQ010142462.1:13708-25426 GCA_902168405.1 Peromyscus aztecus
GATTAAACATTATCTCTGGGTGTGTCTGAAAGGGCAATTCTGGGTAAGATTAGCAGGTGAATCCATGCACTGGGGCTTGGGAGGAGGCTGTCCTCCCCAACGTGGTGGACTTCACTCAACCAGTGGAGGGGCTTGAGCAGAGCAAAAGTCAGAAAGGGAGCCCTTTGCCCTTCCTCCCAGGCTCCTGCTTGAGCTGAGCTGAGCCAGTTCACCTTGTCTCAGGTCCTTGGACTGGGCATTGTGCCTCCACCAGCTCCTCTGGTTCTCTGGCCTCGGGATTCTAGCTGTGTCAGGCATCCTTGCTGCTCCCTGACTCAGCTCGCTCTCCTTCCAGGCTGCAGCTTGACATTTTCAGTCCCTCGGAGTCTGGCAAGGCCACTTGACTTGCTTTCACCAGTGAACAGAGGGCGGAGTGATGTCTGCCGCTGGCAGGTGGAAGCATGTCGCTGTCGCTGAAGGTCCCTCCAGCTTTCTTCCCCTCTGCGGTCACAGTGAAGGCACACACTGAGACGGGCCTGCATCTGCCAGGTGTCGGGAGTGACCGCTGTGACCTGAACCGCCCTGTTGACCTGCATCAAAAGTGTACAAGGCTGGGGTGCCCTGGTGGAGAATGTGTTTGGCGAGCGGGAGGCCGCAGGTTCAGTCCCTGACACCAAAATAAACAAAAACCAAAACCAGGAGCAAGAGATACCTTTTGTTCCTTTTTTGTTGTTGTTGTTGTTGTTTAATTTTTAAATTTTATGTTTATTTACTTACTGTGTGTTGGTATGTGTGTGCCCTCATGTGAAGGTCAGAGGACAACTTATAGGAATCGGTTCTCTCTTTCCACTATGAGGGTTCTAGGGATCAAATTCAGGTCTTCAGGCTTGACGGCAAGTGCTTTTAGCTGATGGACCATCTCTCCAGGCCCCTCTTTTTATTTTTTGACACAGCATCTCACTATGTAGCCCATCCTGACCTTGAAATTATTTCCCTCCCACTCTGTGTGTGTGTGTATGTGTGTGTGTGTGTGTGTGTGTGTGTGTGTGTGTGTGTGTGTGTGTATGAGAGAGAGAGGGGGGAGAGGGAGAGAGAGAGAGATGTGTGCATGTCTGTGTTCATCCATATGAGTTCAGGCGCGTTGAGGTCAGAGGATAACTGTGGGACAGGTCCTTGTCTTCCATATTGTTTAAGACAGTGTCTTGCCACTGCATGTGCCAAGGTAGCTGTTCTCTAAGCATCCAGGGAGTCTCCAGTTTCTGTCTCCCATCTCACAGCTCCTGGCTTTACATGGATTCTGAGGATTTGGACTCAGGTCTTCACATTTTCAAATTCAGATCCTCAACATTTGTAAGGCAAGCAGTTTTGGGTATATGTGTGTGTGTGTGTGTTTCCAGGATCTCCCTATGTAACCCAAGCTGGCCTCAAACCCATGATTCCCCTGCCTCAGCCTCAGAGATATTGGGATTACAGGATTGTCAGTTTGGCTTTGCTGACTACTGTGTCTTAGCCTTGTCTCTCATGACTGATACACTATCCAGGACACCCTGTCAGTGTAATGCACCCTCTCTGCCACAGTGATCAGCCGAAGCAGGACACTAATGACTGAGTATTTGCTTCCAGGAGTTCATGTAAGAGCCAATGGTAGGAAGCTGAAGTTAGAACCATTCTCCCCCATGGTAGGAGCGAACTGCTTACTGGTACTGTGGTACTGTCTTGAAAAGGAAGGAACTTTGCCTGAGGTGAAAGGTGAGCCAGAGCAAAAGCAATATCTGCAAATTGTAGACATAGGCAGGCAGCCCTGAACCTCAGAAACGGAAAGTAGATCTCCCTAATTTTTTAAGCCAGGCCGGGCGTTGGTGGCACACGCCTTTAATCCCAGCACTCGGGAGGCAGAGGCAGGCGGATCTCTGTGAGTTCGAGGCCAGCCTGGGCTACCAAGTGAGCTCCAGGAGAGGCGCAAAGCTACACAGAGAAACCCTGTCTCGAAAAAAAAAAAATTTTAAGCCAGTCTGACAGTTTTGTTACTTGTTTTTCATTTTGCGGTTTGTTTGTGTTTTAGTAGCTCAGACTGGCAATGCCTCACAAAGGCAGAGCTCTTGAGTTTGATTCCCCAGCATTGCACACACATTAGCTGATAGTTGCATAGATACAAAGATATATACCTACATTCATTTCTATAATCAATGTATTACCTTCCAGGGACACAAAGTTGATGTCTGTTAGCTTGCAAATATTCCCAAGAAAGGCAACAGAATTGAATCTTGGAGTCAGAAAGGAGTTAAAGGAACACCTAGCCTGTCACCTTCGGTAGATGAGGGACCAAGACACAGGAAAGTAACTTCATTTACATCGGACAATCTGCATTCCCAGTTTCCTCCTGACTTCTGATCTCATCACCATTAGGCTATACCCTGTCAGGGTCCATTAAAAGGAGATAAGGTACCTGGGGTTCCCAGCAGCATGGCTGGCACAATGTCGATAACCAACAATGACTGAGTGCTTTTTCTCGGTCACTCACATTGTAGTATTAAAGTGGTGGGTGGGGACAATAAATAACTGACACTCCCCTTATCAGTTATACTGAGAAAACTCTCCAGAGCGGAGAAGGAGCCAGGACCTTGAGTCTGACCCAGTAACGGGCCACTGCTGTTTGTAGAAGCGGGTTACTCAGAGGCTTTTGTGGTAGCTAGGACACTCAGGCTGTGCTTTCCAAGTACTCTCGGTGTCCAACATGATTCTCACGAGAGACTTGAAAGGGCTCTGAAGAGAGCAGGAGTGTGGCGGAGCATCACTGCAGTGCAGCATGTAGGAAAAGGAGGCAGGAAGAACAGCAGTTCCGGGACCTCAGCCACACTATGAATTAGAGGCCAGCCTGGGCTGCGAGAGACCCTGTCTCAAAACAAATCAAGGGAGGAGAAGGAAGAAGAGGGAGAGAAGCTGAGAGAGCTTTTCTACTGAAATACTTCGACATACTGCAAGGCTGACTGCCCAGGCTAGACACCCCTGCAACTAGATAAGCATAGAAAAGGGCAGTACCCGCCTCTAGCCATCACCTCAGAGAAATGAGCACAGGCGCTCAGGGTTTCCGTAGTTCAGTGAGGACCTGAGATGCCTCGTGGCAATTCCTCAGGAGCCAGAAGTCCCGGAGCACCTGTAAAGAAGTGGTAACTGGCACTGAAATAGCTATATTATAGGGACTCCATGTCAACCGCAGGACTCAGGCCGCCATTTCAGGCTGTGATTGCCTAATCCCTTGCCCCCGTCCCAATCCGATAAACAGCAGTAAGGGTAGAGCTTCCATCTGCTGAGAGCACATAGGACAGAACATATAAGTAGAAGCAAGGCCAGCAAAGCAAACCCCAGGCTATCAAAGCCACAGGGATCAACTATAATGTTAAATATTAAAAGGGAGTCCTGGGCCAGCAAGATGGCTCAGTGGGAAAAGGCACTTGCCACCAAGCTTGATGACCTGAGTTCCATCCCCAGATACCACATGGTAGGAGGAAGAGACCAACTCTCACAAGTTGTCTTCTGACCTCTGCACATTCATATCAAGTCATGGGTGTGTGTCCCCCCACCCCACTCCCAACACACACACATAACAAACAAACAAAAAACCCAAACAAATGAAGATAATTCTTTAAAGGAACCCTGGAGCTTGGGAAAATGGCTTTTTGGATAAAGCACCTGCCCTGAAAGCATCAGGACATGAATTCACATCTCCAGAACCCACATAAACCTAGACACAGCAATCCCAACGATACTACAGCAAGTTGTGGACAGAGACAAGAGAACAGCAGGTGCTCCCAAGCCAGCCAGCCTGACACACACAGCAGCAAGCAAGAGACCTTGTCTCAACAAAGTGGAAGGTGGGGACCAAGGTCATCTCAGGACCATGCACCAGGGTACACACACGCGCACACACACACACACACACACACACACACACACACACACTGATAAAAACACAAATAGATAATAAAAGGCAACCTTAGAATTGCCAGTGATGGTGCCTTCAGTCTCAGCATTCAGGAGGCAAAAGCAGGTGAATCTCTGTGAGTTCCAGGCCAGTTTAGTCTATATAGACTTGCTCCAAAAAGGCCAGGACTACATAGAGAGACATTGTCTTACACATACACACACACACACACACACACACACACACACACACACACACACACACACAAAACGGTAAGTGTGGTAGTTTGAACAAGAATGGCCCCTATACATTTATTTATTTGAATACTTAGTCACCAGGAGTGGAACTGTGTGGGAAGGATTAGGAGGTGTGGCCTTGTTGAAGGAGACATTGCTAGAAGTAGGCTTTGGGATTTCAAAAGTCTATGCCTGGTCTCAGCCTGCTGCCCGCAGATCAGGATGTAGGTCTCAGCTACTTCTCCAGCACCATACCTGCCTGCCTACTCTCTGCCTACACTTCCTGACATGATGATAATAAACTAACCCCCTAAAGCTGCAAGCAAACCCTTAATTAAAAGCTTTCTTCTTCTATGAGTTGCCTTGGTCATGGTGCCTCCTCACAGCAATAGAACAATTACTAAGACAGCAACCCTAGAGAATGCTTCTCTTGATTATTGAGGGTTCTAGTGTCTTTGTTTTTTTAAGATTTGTGTGAGAAGGGGGGGTTACCCTAGAAGGTCAAAAGTTTCCATCCCCTAGAGCTAGTTACAGTCCGTTGTGAGCTCCCCAACATAGATGCTGGATACTGAACTCCAGTCCTCTAGAAGAACAGCAGGCCCTTTTAACTACCAAGACATCTCTCCAACCCCCATTCTTGTAGATTTATAAGATAACAAAAATAATCAACCCTACTCTGTCCCAGACACAAAATTAGCACAAAATAAACAGCAAAAACTGAAGTCTTTTTCTGCCCAGCTTCACAGAGCAACCCTCACTTGGAAATTACTTGGACCCCAAGTATTCAAAGGCACCATCCAAATTGCTCAGGTTTCGGTGTAGCTTGAAAAGCTGAGAGATGTTCTGCTATCTGCCAGCTGTGTGGTTCTAGATTTATTTCTTGGTCTCCCTACTTATAAACCTGAGATAATGTAACTCCTGCCCTAGTATATGCATCTCACACTGTTTTTTTTTTTCAAAGATTAAATAAAATCATGCAAAAAAGGCCAAAAGGCCTCCATAATGCTTTTTGTTTGTTTGTGTTTTGCCCTCAAAAAGGATTCACCTCCAGTTTGATAAAAAATACCCTTGAACTCCTGATCCTTCTGCCTCTACTTCCCAAGTCCTGGGACTACACACGTTCCATCACGCATGGTTTATGCCAGTGCCAGGGATCAAATCCAGGGTTTCATGTGTGCTCGGCAAGCACTCTGCCAACTGGGCCACATCCTCAGTCCTGGCTTTGGTTTTGGTTTCCTGTTGTTTTCTTTTTAATGTGATGCTGGGGGGTGGAAACCAGGACCCTGCACTTGCATGGCAGATCCTCTCCATGGAGCTACAGTCTCCAGCCTGTCATAATTATGTCAATGACTTCTTTGCTTTTTCTCTCTGTGCGTCTAATTCTCTCTGCCTCTCTCTGTCCCTTGCTCTCTCTCAGAAATGAGGGGGTGTGTTTTGAGACAGAATCTTACTATACAGCCTTAGCTGGCCTAGTAGTCAGTATGTAGCAAAGACTGGCCTCATACCTAGAGCCGCTTGATTGCTGGGATTGCAATGGTGTACCACTACACCTTGCTCCAACGATTCCTTTCAATTGGTGAAAGAAGCTGACACATTTCCGAATGAAGCCCACGTCTCTTGGGTCCATCCCCTCAGAGACCCCAGCAGCACCCTCCTCTTTCTCTAACACACACAGTTGTTTCAGAGACAAATTTCCAGGATTTTTCTGATCTCTACTTTGTTCAAGCAAATCATTTTTCTAATCTGGGTTCAGAGCAGCTGCCGCAGCTGCAAAATGACTTCCCCTTCCTCACACTTCGCCTCAACAACGGGAAGAAAGTTAGACACACTGCAAAGGTTCATTCCACATTTCATCCCACATTACTTAAAAAAAAAAAAAAAAAAAGCCATCCTCCTAAGTGCAATAGTCCTTCTGGATGGTTCCAAGTGTCAACTAGGCAAGAGGATGGGTGATATGAGGGACGTTGCAAAGCTACTGAATTAGTGACTGTTAGGGGAGACAGCTCTGGAATCACCTAGCAGCAGGGCAGGAGAATCCTGCCATTCATGGTCAAGGGGGTAATGGCCTGCAGCCACCCACATCCACAAAGACACACAGCATCCCTCTTTCCTTCCTTCCTTCCTTCCTTCCTTCCTTCCTTCCTTCCTTCCTATTTTTTCTAAGATGTAAGACCACAGTCGCATAAGGCAGTCGGAAACACACCAGGCTAGCCTCACACTCACAGGCACCATCCTGTCTCAGCCTCCCAAGCTGCTAGGATCACATGGGTCACCTCAAGGCGAATTCAAAGCACCCAATTGCCTCCCTCTAAATGCATTAGCATTTTACCCTTATTACTGTTCAAAGGCTTAAGTACAAAACTTAGGCTCCTTAATGTGAAGAAGCCTCTGCTGATTTCTCCTTCTGGTTCCTCATCCTACTTGAGCAAGATGTTGCAACCACACTGAATGTACCAGGAGTGTGGCTGTTGATAACCACTTGTACATCTTCACTAGGGGGCTGGTGCAAACACCCAGGTGAAAAGCTACACACCAAGACACATGCAGGCACAAGTAGGCATGCAGACATGAGCAGCGAAGGAGGAATAATCTTGGGAGTGTGCCAACGTTCTCCTGTTGGTTACTGTGCTGGGGATAAAACCCAGGGCCTTATGCATGCTGGACAAACACTACCTCTGAGCCACATTCACGCCCAATGTCAACTGTACAATACTTCACTGAGGTTGTTTGGGTTTGGGTTGGGGTTTTTTTTTAATTATATTTATTTATCTTGTGTGTCTGTGTTCACGCATGTGCATGCTAGGATATACATGTGTAGAGGCCACAGAACAACTTTCATCTTCTACCATTGGGTCCTGGGGATCAAACTCAGGTAGTCAGACTTAATGGCAAATGCCTTTACCTGCTAAGCCATTTCACTGGCCCTATTATTTGAGACAAGATCTCATTACATAGTAAATGCTAGCCTTGAACTCAAGATCCTCCTTCCTCAGCCTGCCAAGTGTTAGCATTACAGCTCATGCCACCTTGCCCTTTCTGGATCCCTTTCTCAGTTTGTCTTTTCATCGTATCTTTACCCCCACATATGAACCTGGGCCATGCACATGTTAGATGAGTGCTCTACCACTGAGCTACTTCATCAGAACTCTTCTTACTTTTCATTTGGAGACAGGGTCTCCCTAAGTTGCCCAGCATGGCCTTGAACTTCTGCTCGTCCTCCTGATCTTCTCGTGTACTTGGATTAGAAGCAGGCACCACCAGGCTTGGCTTCTTTACTTCTCTATAAGTGACGATTTGCTATCTAGAGCTGCCTCTCCCAGGTTAGCCAATTCCTAAAAATGGTAAGCCACTGTCAGTAAGCATGTACACAAACCCATCCACAGGCCATACCCAACCACCTCTATCTTCGTTCGGTCACAGTCTGGCCCCTAGCTGTCTGCCACAGTCACTTCAAAACCAGTTACCAAGAAACTAGAAACAGTCTCATTCCACCCCGCCCCACCCCCGCAGAGCCCGGTGAACTTATTCAAATCTGCCAATTCTGAGTCTGTGTATTAATCACTTTTCTCATCGCTCTGACAAAATCCCTGAGAAAAAGCAGCTGAAGGGAAGAAGAGTTGTTTTGGCTCACACAGTTTGAGGGTGCAGCCACTGGGGCATGGCTACATGATGGTCATGTCACATTTGAAGTCAAGAAGCAGAGAGAGAGGAACACTGGTACTCAACTTACTTCTCTTTATCAGTTTGGTGTTCCAGCACCTGGAATGGCTCCACCCACATCCAGGTGTGTCTTCTCTTCAGCATGCCCACACAGGTATCATCTAGGTGATCACAGATCTGGTAAAATTGACAATGAAGATTACTCATGGTAGCCTACTCCCCCTGTCCTGGCTATTCTTTCTTAGGAAACCACAATAGAGGCTCTTGTCTCTACCTCCTGAGTGGCACACATACCCATAATCCCTTTGTGGTCCCTCATGGCATGGCATGGCCTCTCCTCTTGAGATCTGTAAGAAACATGCTTCAAAGAGAATAGGAAGGCTTTGCTCAGCCAGAGTTCAAACTGAAAATGTAAATATCATTCACAATAGCTCAAAGGTAGGAAAAAAAAAAACAAACAAGAGTCCATCAAGAGATGTCTAGACAAACAAAATGTGCTCTGTCCTCACAATGAAATATCATTCAGCCTTAGGAAGAAACCCTGTCACATTCTGTAACATGAATGAACCTTGAGGACATTATGCTAAATGAAATAGGCCAGACAAAAAGAACAAGTGCTTAATGATTTGATTGATATGAAGAACCCAGAGCCATCAAATTCATAGAAAAAGAAGAATGGTGCTATCAGGGGGTGGGAAAGACAGAGAAAGGAGAGATAATAAATAAGGACAACGTTTTTGTTTTGTGTTGTTTAAGTTTGGTTGGGGGTTTTGTTGTTTTTTGCTGTGTTGTGTTCTGTTTTGTTTTGAGACGAGGTTTCTCTATGTAGCTCTGGTTGTTCTGGAACTTGCTCTGTAGACCAGGATGGCTATGAACTCACAGAGATCCGCCTGCCTTTGCCTCCCAAATACTGGAATTAGATGCATGAGCCATCATGCCTGACAAGAACAGCATTTCTGTTTTACAGGATAAAAAAGTTCTAGAAACAAGTGGTAATGATTGGACAATATTGTAAATATGTGTAAAGACACTAAATTATACACTTAGAAATGATTAAGAGCCAAGCACGTTGGTGCATGCCTGTAATCCAAGCACTCAAAAGGCCAAAAGATAGCTACAAGTTCAAGGCCAGCCTGTTCCACAAAGTGAGTTCCAGGCCAGCCAGGGTTACACAGTCAAACTTTCTCAATAAAGAAATAAATCCACTCTCCACCGTCATTTCTTTGAGTTTCCCCATGCTGTCCCATGGGCTCCCCTTGCTTCAGCACCTTCTGCCTTTTGCCTACACGCTCACAACCTAAGCCAAACTTGAACAACAGGTCCCCATTGGAGCCTTTCAAACCTTCACTGTACCTGCTGTCCCTACCTCCTTTACCCACTGCCCCTGCTGCCATCTCCAAGGACACTTGTCACTCTCTATTGGATCTCCTAGCCACCTTTCAAAGGCCAACCAGCCCTAAGACCCCCCACCCTGTAGTGTCCCTCCAAAGTGTCCTTACTCAATGCTCTCTTACTGTGTCCTTTATTCTTTCATTACACCGTGGATCTACTTGTGTTAGTGATTCCATTCTGAGAAGTGAAGCTCTAAGGAATGTGAAGAGATTATTTGTTCGAATCCCTTCATTTGTAGTGAGGAAAGCAGCCCTACGTGACTGGGTCCCCAGTGCTCAGCATTCATTAGTGATGGAGGAGAAAAAAGAATCCAAGCCTCAGTGTATCTTCCCCTTTCTCTCTCTTTCTTTTCTTTCAAGACTGGGTTTCTCTGTATAGCTCTCGCTCTCCTGGAACTCGCTCTGTTGACCAGGCAGGCCTCAAACTCAGCCAGCCTCGGCCTCCTGAGTGCTGGGATTAAAGGCGTGTGCCACTACCATGTGCTGCGGGATGTCTTCCTGTACGCTGTGAATATGTGTTGCTCTGATTGGTTGATAAACAAAGCTGCATTGGCCTATGGCAAGAGAGAAGAAAAGAGAGGAGGGAGAGATGCCAGCCACCACAGAAGGAGTAGCAAGATGCCAGCAGACTGGTAATGCCACAGCCTCGTGGAAACTTATAGATTAATAGAATGGCTTAAGTTATAAGAGCTAGCTAGCGAGAAGTCTACCATAAGCTACACAATTGGTAATTAATATTAAGCCTCTAAATGATTATTTTATAAGCAGATGAGGGACCGAGGGGCCAGGCGTGACGAGAGAAAATTCTGGCTACAACCGCGGGACTCCCTTTTCTTTCTATAACACCAAGCTGCCTATTTATATATAAGCATTAGCCAACCAGGCATGCTAGTAGCACATGCCTTTAACACTACCAGTTGAGATACTAAGGCAGGAAAATCAGAAGTTCAAGGTTAGCCCTCATCTACATAGCAAGTTCAATTCACAGCAATAGAACAGTGACTAAGACATTGGGCTACATGAGATTTTGTCTAAAAAAATGAAAAACAATCTAAATGTGTTAGCTTTGCTGTGCCCAACATGAAGCAATGTCAGGATAAACAATGGCCATATTTCATGCCATTTGTGCCCCCAAAGCACCTAAGAACATCTTCACAAGTCCATGTTGAACTTAAATGTGTTTCTAGGTCCACCCGGCTACCTGTGGCCTGTGGGTTTTCTCAGCTGTCTCTTTCCTTTTATTATTGCTAATTTATGTTTATTTTGTTTTATTTTTGTTTGTTCATTTTGAGATGGCCTAGAACTAATGACAGATTTCCTGCCCCAGTCTTTCAAGTGCTGGGTTTATAGATTTCAAGCTCAATGGCCAGCTTTATTTTTTTTTTATTTCTATCTATCTATCTATCTATCTACCTCTCATCTATCTGTCTATCTATCTCTCATCTATCTCTCATCTATCTATCTATCTATCTATCTATCTATCTCTCATCTATCTATCAATCAATCAATCACAGAGTCTTACTAGGTAGGTCAGGCAGGTCTTGACTCATGACCCTCCTCTTCTACCTCCTTAGTGCTGAGACTGCATGTGGCTGCACTCTGACACAGTTCCTTATGAACAAAATGTTTTGAGACTTGCAGTGTAGCTCAGTGACAGTGTTTGCTCATGGATTAGGTGTGAGGCCCTAGACTTGACCCCCAGCACTGAAGGAAAAAAAGAATAAAATGATTTTATCCTCCAAATCGAGACAGGTTTCCTTGTGAGATGCACTAGCTGGGCGTCTAACTCAGCCAGCAGAGTGCTGGCCTTGCACACACAAAGCCCTGGGTTTGATTCCTAACATGATCAGGTAAGTGGCACCATAAGCCTAACTTTCAGAAACTAGAGGCAGAAGGTGAAGGCATTCAAGGTCTTTAGTTACATGGCACTTGGCTACAAGGCTAGCTCAAGGCCAACCTGGACTACATGAGACTCTATCTTTAAAAAAAAAAAAAAAAAAAAAAGGCAAGCCAAAACAAATAGAAATAGATACTATCCCTAGGGGGAGGGGTTGGATTGCAACTTCAAAGCACGTTCTGGTTTTTTTTTCTGGAACCTAACTGTGGTGTTTGCAACAATGACACTTGTTCTAATTTTATCTCAACTTTGCAGGCAGATCGTTCCCAAGGTTGGCCTGGTTCATCTATTTCCTAGTCCATTAATCCATCCCTCTCGCTGCCCGGCTGTGTGGGCATTTTTTCAGATGGAACATACACAGGCTGCTTCCTCCCCCACATTGCTCTTGAAAAACAAAAAAGAAAGCAAACGCAGCCAGCCGTCTTGCAGAAGCTTCCTCTCTCCTCTCCTTGTAGACGACGCTGGCCCCTTTGCAGGTCCAACAGCATCCTGGCAGTTATTTGTTCAAGTCCCATTACGTAGGACGCAACACACTCCTCTGCAGACAAGCTCATCTTTCTGGGAGACTATTCCTTTCTTGGCTTAATGGATCCTGTCAGAGACAGGATGTGGCTTTTGCCATCACAACCCTCC
>CABHPQ010142463.1:0-20361 GCA_902168405.1 Peromyscus aztecus
GACATGCTGGTGGTATATGGAGGGGAAAGCAAATGTAAATGCATCACTTAATCTGCTCATTAATGTAAACATGTCTGAAAATACCATTTTATTCAAATGGATTTCAGAGAATGTGTTGTTGATTGGGCTGGACTGGTTAGTAGAAGATGCATGTAACAAATAGTGAAAAGTCTTAGTATATTAAGAAAAATGACTGGGTGCAATGGACAGCTGATTTTTTTTTTGTTTTTTTGAGACAGGGTTTCTCTGTAGTCATGGCTGTCCTGCAGCTCTGTATCCACCTGCCTCTGTCTCCCGAGTGCTGGGATTAAAGGCGTTCGACTCCACCACCTACCTGGCGGACAGTTTGAGGTTTTAGAATGAAAATGATAATGTTGATGATGTACTTTGGGATAAGGTAGAAGATTGTGTTACTATAGGTAGAGGCAGAATGATCAAGATTTCTAGGACAGTCTTGGCTACATGGGAGATACTGTTTCAGAAAACAATGAACAAGCCTTTGAAATTTTGTAGGTAGACAACCATAAAAGAACAAACAACTGAACAGAATTTTTTTTAGTTGTATACAAAACTTTGCCTTAATGCACCCACAAAACAGTTTGTTATGGATACCTTCTAGATTTTACCAAGGTCTTGAACAGAAAGTATTGGCTAAGTCATTTAAAAAGGAGATTGTAAAGTTAGCAAAGTCATTTCAGCTAATATATATTTTTTAAACTAAAAGAAGCAGGAAATAGGTACTTAATAGATGCTCTTTTGATTATTATTTTATTTTTCCTTCTGGCCCTGTAAATTAATGGGAATATTAAATTCCAGAGGAGATCAGCAAGTAAATGTGATGGTTGCAACAGATGATGGTTTTACTTTTAATTTTTTCTTTTTGAGACAGGAGCTTATGCAGTTTAGGCTGCCTCTAACTCTGGCCGAGTCTGCCCATGAGCTCGTGGTCCTCCTGCTCCCACCTTCCAAGTACTGAGGAGACAGAGCGTACTGGCATGTACAGTGCCTGGCTTCTTTTGTTTGTTTGTTTGGTTTTTTTGAGGCAGGATCTTACTATGTAGATCTGACTGTCTCTGGGTCCAGGTGCCGGGAGGTGTCAGTCCTGGCCAACTGCTAAGTTTCTCATGACATTTTGAGTATTGGTCATTGATTTTATAGAAATTCTCTCCATTTTTGGCTTATTTGATAGTTTTCTTGTGATTAGATTGAAGTTACACATGTTTTAATATAACAATGATACTGTGTCAGTGCATTTTACTAGGAGACTCATGGTGTTGATGTATCTGGTTACTAATGATATTTTAACCTTGATCACTTTGTTCTGTTGGCGTCTGCTGGGTTAGTCTAGGTGAGGTTACTGTTTGTCCCTTTGATGTATTCTCTTTGACGTATTAATATATATCTTGTAGGAGATACTTCAGTACTCAGATAGGTGGTTTCCCTCAAACTTTCTCTTCTTGTTTGTAGCATGCATTGAGGAGGTATTTGTATTCCCCTCATTCTTACATTTGTGAATTCTGTAAAGGAGTAATGTCCTTTCTCCCTAATTTGTTAATTCAGTTATTTGTATTAGTATGGTGGTGTGGGTATTCATTTGATTCCACTGACTGTTATCCAATATGATAGTATTATTCTGCACACATTGTTCCAGCTTTGGCCAGTGGGAGCTTTTCTGGTTCCACTTTTTCCTGTTTCAGGAAAATCCTGTAGGAGAGAGGAACAAATAAAAACCAAGTATGTCATTTATATGAAGGTGTCATAATGATCCCTATTACTTTGTATGCTAAACTGAAAAATTACTAATAATATAATTTTTTTCCAATCTGCTTCCACAGGCTAGTAATAGTCAGCCTGTTTTCCTACTCCAGTCCTGGGATCAACCACTTCTCCTGGGAGTTTTGGTACCTTTTATTGAAGAATAGTACTTAAAGTTGAGCTGTGGATACTTATTCCTAGCCTTTGAATAAATTAGGAAGTATATGTAAAAAACTGGCCCTCCTTACATAAGGGTTGCACATCCATTGATTCAATCGATATGATTGAAAATATTTGGAAAAAAATTACATTTATCTGTTTGTGCATATGTGTGTATTTGTGTTTGTGTGTTTGTGTGTATAGTGATTAAAGGGCAACTTGTGAGAGTCGGTTCTCTTCCACTATGTGGATCTAGGGGACTAAATGCTGGTTGCAAGCCTTGGTGACAAGCACTCTTAGCTACTGAGCCATCTCACCTACCCTAAGTAAAATAACTGTTTGCATTATGTTAAGTATTAGACATAATGTGTTAAGTTATGGGTAGGTTGTAGACAAATATGATGCCGGGTTTCTTAAGCCCTTTTTTACTCATGATATCCTTTTGTCAAGTTTTTATGTGACCCTGAATATGTAGTTATATAAAGTAAGTATACAAATGAAAGCTTCACTGATAATCCTATTTTTAAAAACTTATTTTAAAACAGCTATTTTGTATGCATATGGATTTACTATTTACTAAGTACTCAAATTTGAGTACTGAGAAACAGGTATGCTTATTTATTTATTTATTTTGTTTTTTTTGAGGCAGGGTTTCTCTGTGTAGTTTTGGTGCCTGTCCTGAATCTCACTCTGTAGACCAGGCTGGCCTTGAACTCACAGAGATCCACCTGGCTCTGCCTCCCGGGTGCTGGGATTAAAGGTGTGCGTCACCACCGCCTGGCTTATTTATTTTTGTATAAGAAATTAAATCTTGACTGAATATTTGATACTACAGGACATAGAGCATCTTCCAACATTTTTAGAGTTGATCAATATTTTGCATTTATAATCAACAGTGTTGAGATTGCTGCTTCTCATTAATTCGTAGTACAAAATTGCAGAAGTATATTTAGAGCCATTTCAGAAATGTGGGAAAGTCTGTCCTGTTTCCAAATCAAAATTTATTTAATGATTTTTATGTGAAAGTCAAGCCAGCAACTTTAAAAATCAAATGTCCTAACACAGAACAATCCAGAGATATATTAATTTGATGCTTATGTGCTGAGGAATGAGGATAAAAATATTAGAAATTTTGATTTCTGTATTTCAGCTATTGTATTTCAAAAGTGGAGCACTTTATTTGCATAGTAGAAATACTGCAATCCATAATTTACAGTAGTCTCAATCTGAGCCATGGTATTTTTGGCATTTCTCCTTGTCATTGCATGGTGCTACGGCATGCACAATACAGAGCGTACACATTTTATGTTCAGAACCAAGGCTTCAGTGGAGTAACAGCATGGGTGAGTGCTGCTAGAGACCCATTGGATTTATTCTTATGTCCAGAAACCTTTTATTGTAGCTAAATTTTTGGCCACCCCTGAATTTAGTTACATTATGAAATTACTACTCACAGTTTAAGAAACTGACGTAAGGGACCAGAGAATACTAGATTTTGTTATCTGCCAGGGAGGGAGTGGTGACCCTGGAACCTATCCCTTGAAAATACCGAAGGACAACTATATTTATTTCTCTATGCATTAAAGAACATGCATTTATATCGATACCCTTTCTTCCAAAACTACAAGGTTGTTCTGACCTTTCTTCATTCCTTATTTGTATCTTCATTCTGTGACAGAAGCCTGGATCTCAGTATAGTAACATATATTTGTTAACTTTTGGAGTATCCATCAGGTAGGTAGTTTGCTAACTTATGAAAAGCATTCACTAAATTGATTATCTGTGTGCAGTTTTTATCTTTAGCCTTAGTTATTTAGGTTATCTGTTGATTCCCTGCTTTCTTTAGTGTGGCTGTGTTACTTTTGTGCAGCGCAGTTCAGTTCCCTTGTGACTCCTTTGTTTTCTATTTTGATTGCTCTCAGTCCTGGTTGATGTTAACTAATTATTGTTAAGGATGACGGTGATTTCAGAGAAGAACTCTCAAGTATCTCACCCTGGGCTCAAACTTGGTATTCTCCTGCCTCAACCTTCTGAGTGCTAGGGTTACAGGCATGTATCATCATACATGGGTGTTATTGTTAGTTTTGGTTTGTGAAACAGTAGTTACTAAATGCCTGCTGTTAAACTTTGCTACTTAAAACTGTAACTCAAAAGTATCTCTCTATCCTCCTTCTTACCATCTCATTCTTATGTCCCTATCTTTGTTTCTCCTTTTCCATGTCCGTTAAGGTATCCAGAGTTGAAATTTAGTTTCTGACTTATCTCTTCCTCAATTATTTTACCCAAATGAGCAGATTATGTGCATTTTAAAGGATTAAATGTGTGTGTTTACATCTCATAGTATACATATGGAGGTCAGAGGACAACTTGGAATTGGTTCTTTGCTTACATGATGTGGGTCTCGGGGATCAAACTTAGATATCAGGCTTAGTGGCAAGCACCTTTACCTAATTGACATATAAACCACATATCATAAAATGCATCATTTAATTTAATTAATTAATAAATTATTTTTTGAGACAGAATCTTAATATGTTGCCCAGGCTGGCTTCACATTCCTGACCTCAGATGATTCAACTGCGTCCATCTCCTGAGTAGCTGGGAACAGGCATATGCCATACCCTTTTAAAGTGTACAAGCCAGGTTTGCATGCATGCATGCTTGCTTGCTTGCTTGCTTCCTTCCTTCTTCAGACAGGTTTCCCTTGCTGCAGACTTGAGGTCCTCATAGATCTTCTAATTATTGGGTTACAGGACTTTGCAGTCATGTAGTTAAAAAAAAGCATATTCACAAGGTTGTGCCACTTATCACCACTGTCTAATTCTAGAACATTTTATTATCCCCCAAAGAAACCTTGTGATCATTAGCAGTCACTTCCAAGGTCTGTATTCTGTTCTACTTTCTATGTGGATTTGCTGATTCTATTCTGGGTATTTTGTGTAGGTGAAATTGTATAATATGTGGTCTTTTGTTCCTGGTTTCTTTAAGTTAGTGTAATTTGTTCAAAGTTCATTTATGCTGTAGCATGTATGAATATTTCAGTTTTTTTTCCTGGCTAAATGATATCTATGTAACATTTTATTCATTTATGTATCAGTTGATGGGCATTTTTTTTAACCTCTTGGCTACTGGGAATAATGTTGTTATAACCATTCATGTACATTTTGTGTGTGTGTGTGTGTGTGTGTGTGTGTGTGTGTGTGTGTGTGTGTGTGTGTGTATGTTGCTATAGAATGAGGTCAGGGGCCCATGTTCACTAGATGAGCACTCTTTCACTGAGATATATCTCTAACTCTTCTGTTAAAACCTTTCTACATGAAGTTTATCATAATCTTTTGCATTTTTTTCACTTAACAGTAATGTATCCTGGAAATGTTGCAGATTGGTTCATTCTTTTGAAGATATATTATTTTCATACTCTTGACTTTTTTTTTTTTTTTTTTTTTTTAAAAGATAGGGTCTTAATATGTAGGCTGGCCTGGAACTTACTGTGTAGAACAGACTAGGCTGGCCTTGAGCCACAGAGATCTGCCTACCCTTTCCTCCAGAGTATCTTCATTTTTTTTAAAACAGCTGTGTAGATGCAGCTACACCTATGTATGACATTTGCTTGTTTTCTATATTTTGCAGTGTTTCTATAAATGACCTTGTACATATCCATTTTGTGTTAGTAGAGATATATGGTGTATCTTCCTAGTAGATTCCTATGAGTAGGATTGATGGGTCAAAAGTTAAATGCCTATGTAGTTTTGCTAAGTATTTTCATTTTTCTTTATATATGTACCATCAGAAATATATGAAAGCAGTTTTTTCCCTATAGACTCACCAACAGAATGTATTGTCTTGCTTTTTAATTTTTTCCAGAGATAAGTCCTTTAAAATGCTTTATAGTTATTGTAGAAAGGCTTGTGGTTTAGTGGATTGTTACAGATTGAAAAATGTATTATCCCTCACTATTGTTCTGATATGTACAAATTGTTATATGTAGGTGAAATTGATTAGAATATCATTTCTAGCCTAGTCATGATTTCTTATTTGAGCCCTTTCTCATTTAATGGAGGCATAGGGTTGATTCATAATGCCTGTATGCTAAAATTCTTGTAGTGGTTCACAAAAGATATCTGAATTTGGAAGAAAGAGCTTTCTTCTTCTGGGATTTGTTAAAATAATAGTTATTGGTTCACATTTCATGATAGTTATGATATTTTGAACAACACATGCAGTACATATTGACATCTATGGTGTCAAGACTTATTTTTACCAGTAATGGTAGTGTTTGTAATCTGTTCCTGTAAGCAAGAAGACCAATCTTTTTTTTTTTTTTAAGATTTATTTTTGTTACTTAAAAATATGTGTATGTGAGTGTGTGGGTATGTGCGCATGAGTGCAAATGCCTGAGATAGCTAGAGACACCGAATTCTCCTAGAGATAGAATTAGATAGGTAGATGTGAGCCTCTTGTTATGGGTTCTGGAAACTCAACTGTTGTCCTCTGCAAGATTAGTGTGAACCACTCCCCCCCTCCCAAGAAGATCAATATTAAAATGAAACTGAGAGTTTAAAATTCTAGATTCAGATGGTCCTGTCAGATTTTACTGATGCCATGGAACTAGGACAACTAAAATCTCCATCACAGGGTTGCAAGTAAGGCTGGAACTTTAGGTTCTTTGCCAGAAAGGACACTGCTCCAGGTGCTAGGAACACATTAATTAAAAATCAGGGTTGAGGATGTAGCTCTTGCCTAGCATATGCTAGGTGATGGGTGTGATCCCCAAGCACTGACAAACAAGCTGGTGCATTTTTGCACTGAAGGAGCCTATATTTTAGTGGTTTTATGATCAATTGATGGTTCATAAGAAAACAGATGCTAGGTGTTTGTTTGTGACTAGAACCAGTAGTCGTCTGGTGGAGTCTTAAAATGTCTTGAGGCTGATACAAACCTCAGATAACACTGATTTCTGGTGATTAGTGGTGTTCACCAATCTTTTGTCTGTCTGTCTGTCTCTCTCATTTGCTGTGGGTTGAATCCCAGGTCTTGTTTGTGCTAGGTAGACACAATACCATGGAACTCCATCCCCAGTTTTCATTTTTCCCCCCTTCTTCATTTCAGGCTTATTTATTGTATGAATTTGAAGTATACTGTATGCTTTTTAGTGAAATGATGATTTTAGGTAAACAATTTAAAATACATCTCACACATGTATATATGTATGGTGTGTGTGTGTGTTGTGTGTAGGTCAGAGGACAACTTTTAGGAGTTGCTTCTTCCCATTTGCTTTGTTTTGAGGCATGGTCTTTCTACAGTTGCACTATATACTTCAGGCTAGCTGGCCTGGGAACTTCCTGGTGATTCTCTGGTCTCCATCTCTCATAGGAATGCTGGGGTTAGAGATGTGTACCATGGCATTGGGCTTTTTTTTTTTTTTTTTTTTTTTTAACATGGTTACAAGTATTGGAGCTCATATTGTCAAGTATGTTCTGTATGCACTTGTACTCACTGAGCCATCTCCTTGGTTCATCATTTTGAGACAGTCTCCTGTGTAACTAGGAGGTTAGCTTTAAACTTGTGATCCTCCTGCCTCAGTTTCTTTACTACCAGGATTATAAGAATCTCCTTTCTTACAACAGAATAAAATAAACCATTGTATGTATCTCATTATTTTTTTTTATCCAATCATCTGTTGATAGATATTACCTTAGTTACTTTTCTGTTGTTGTGAAGAGACAACATGACCAAGGTAACTTATACAAGGAAGAGTTTATTGAGGCTCATGGTTCCAGAGGATGAGAGTCCATGATCATCATGGTAGTGAACATGGCAGCAGGTAGGCAAGCAGGCATGATGCTGGAGCAGTAGCTGAGAGCTTATATTCTGGTCCACAGGCATGTTAGAGAGTGCTAACTGAGAATGGCATGGACTTCTAAAATCTCAAAGCTCACCCCCAGTGACACACCTTCTTTAACAAGGCCACACCTCCTAATCCTTCTCAAACAGTTCTACCATCTGGAGACCAAGCATTCAAGTATATGAGCCTATGGAGGCCACAGACATTTAGGTTGCTTCCATGTCTTGACCTCTGTGATAATACCACAGTGCACATGAGACTCTAGATATCTCTGGGAGGTGCTGATTTCACCTCTGTTGAGTGTGTACCCAGAAGAGAATTAAAAAAATTTTTTTCTGAGGAATTCCATACTGTTTTCCATAATGAACATTCCAAGTTACATTTTAGCCAGTGGGTGTTCCCTTTTCTCTATATCCTCCTCAACACTTACTATTTTCTTTTTTCTTTCTTTCTCTCTCTCTCTCTCTTTTTTTTTTTTTTTTTTTTTTTTTTTTTTTGAGACAGGGTTTCTCTGTGTAGCTTTGCGCCTTTCCTGGAACTCACTTTGGAGACCAGGCTGGCCTCGAACTCACAGAGATCCGCCTGGCTCTGCCTCCCGAGTGCTGGGATTAAAGGTTTGCGCCACCACTGCCCGGCTATTTTTTCTTTTGAGACAGTGTCCTATGTAGTCCAAGTTGGACTCTACTTTGCAGCTGAGGATGACCACATTCTAAATTCTTGACTTAAAAGTGTTGATTGAAGGCTAGAAGTGAGTCTGAATGGTAATCATAGTTCTGCTTTCTTACAGTTTGTCATTCTTTTGGAAAGAATGAGTAAGGGAGAATGAGGGAGAGATGTACACAACTTAATAATATGGAAGAGAGTTAACAGCTGCATATGTAAACTATGATGCTGGTTATTGAGCACTTATTATGTAGGCAATAGTCTAAGCAGTTTCATTTACTTTTTTAGATCGACAAAATTGCATACATTTGAAGTGTAAATTTATTGTAGAATGATTAAATCTAGCTAGTTATTATGTATTTGTTTCTTTTTGTAGTCACTTAACTAACATGCACTTTTTAAATATTTTTCCGCGTGTTATTTAAAACTCCTTTAAATCTATAAACTAGCCGGGCGGTGGTGGCACACGCCTTTAATCCCAGTACTTGAGAGGTAGAGCCGGGCGGATCTCTGTGAGTTCGAGGCCAGTCTGGTCTACAGAGTGAGATCCAGGACAGCCACCAAAACTACACAGAGAAACCCTATCTTGAAAAACCAAAAAAAAAAAAAAAAAAAGTTACTGTAAAGTCTAGGTTTTGTTTGTTTTCCCCAGTGTTGAGGATGAACTCAGGATTTTTTTCTTGCTAGGCAAGTGCTCTACCACTGAGCTACATCTCCAGCTCCAAGCCTAGGTGTTTTTAAGACACAAGTTATAATTTAGACATAAAACTGAATAATGACAGCTAAACTCTTGTAATATTTGAAAACCAATGTTTTATTTTTAAAAGTTATTATTATTTTGAGACAGGCTCTCATCGTGTAGCTGGACTGACCTGGAACTCATTTTATAACCTTACCTTTCAGAGAGCCTCTTGCTCCTGCACCGTCGTGCCTGGCCCACAGTGTTTTAACTACAGTTTCTGGTAGGCTGTGCTAATGCGAAAGTGGGTTTGATTATGTTATGGGTTAGTATAGTGCCTGGGAGCTTTCTGTGTCTGGAAGTTTGCAAAAGACAGTTTAGTAGCTTCTTAGTGGGCAGATGTAAGGTAGTAGTGAGGTGGCATAAATGTTGGTGTGCTGTTTTTCCCTTACTCATTTTGAAAACAGCTTTAATTGTTTTGGCTACATTAAAATTATTCTGAGATAGTAAGAAGGTATGCAAAATAGAAGAATAAAGTGAGATACGAATTTCACAGAATCACTTAGCTTTAAAGTAGCTGGTTACCAACAAGATGTGACTTTGTTTTCCAAAATTTTAATTGCTGAGTATTTTGCATTCTTAAACTGTTACTTAAGATGCCTTTCTGTTCTTTCAAAGCTATTTTATTTTTTTATAATGCTTTCTTTTACTACTTTATAATCACCATCTCTCTCTTGCCTGTTATCTTTTGGGTTCGTTCCTTATTTCAGAGTGAGCAGGCAGGACTTGTTTTTTTGTACACAAGATAAAACTAGTCCTGCTTAGGAGCTCAGTGCACTAGAGTGCTTACGTAGTAAACCTGCTGATGATAAATTCCAGAAGTACTAATGGCCCATAGTACTAGAAAGTAGCAGTGACTGCAATATTGTTCTTCTCTGTGAATGTTTTATTAAGTAATTAAAAAAAAACATTTAAACCTTTTCCACAGAAAGCTTTTGATCAGCATGCTGTTAAAGGACTTGTAAGTAATAGGAATTATTTAGGCAAGTTTAGCAAGTGGACTGCTAGTGAGATTCTTGTCCATTTTTTTTTTTAAGCTTTAGATAAAACCAAGGACTTTGGACTTATTAGGCAAGTGTTCTACCCCTTCCTCCCTCCTCAAATGATTTTTTTAAAAAATAATATTTTAACTATAATATCAGGTGGTCACTTTTGTCTGACTATGAATTTATTTCTTTTGGAAATATGTAGAGATTATATTCATTCAATCCTAGGCAGATAATTCAATTCCTAGGCAGCATTCTATCAAAAAAAAAAAAAAAAAGCAGCAGTAGCTGCTGGGTAGTGGTGGTGCATGCCTTTAATTCTAGCACTCGGGGGGCAAAAGCAGGTAGATTTCTGAGTTCCAGGACAGTCTAGTCTACAGAGTGACTTCCAGGACAGCAAAGAAACCTTCTGGATTTAAACAACACAGAGAAATCTGTCTTGAGAAACCCAAAAAGAAATTAATAATAATAATATTAATATTTGGGGGCTGGAGAGATGGCTCAGCAGCTAAAGAACATTTGTTGCTTTTCCAGAGGACCTGGTTTGGTTCCCAGCACCCATGTAGTGACTTACAACCATCTGTAACTCTAATTCCAGGGGGATCTGATGCTCTCTTTTGGCTTTTACAGGCCATAGACATGCATACATAGGGCATACACATACATGAAGCCACTCACAAGTGTACATAAAATGAAAATAAACAAATCTTTAAAATTAGAATATTTTAAACATATGTTGATTTAACAGTTTAGAGAATAGAATAAAGAACTCTTCATGCACCAAGCTTTGAGCTTCAGGAATTATCAACTCAGGCCAGATGTGATGACTAGCATTCGGGAGACAGAATCAGGAGGATCAGGAGTTCAATGTCATCCTTAGCCATATAAGCATCTTTGAGGCCAGCTTGAGGTATATGAAAACCTGTATTTTTTTTTTTTTTTTAAATCTAGTGAGATGGCTTGTTGGGTAAAGGCACTTGCTACCAAACCTGAGGACCCAAGTTCAGTATTGACAATCCACATGATAGAACAAGAGAACAGACTCTTGGAAGTTGTCCTCTGACTTTGACATGCCTGTTATGCACTTCTACACCAAAATAATAAATAAAAGCTGTAGCAGTCCAAAGGAACCCAAAGATGTCTTGTTTCAGCTGTATTTCCATCCACTTAATTCCTTGATCCCTATTCCTGGATTAGATTGTTTAATTCAAATTACACACACACACACACACACACACACACACACACACACACACACAGAGGGATATATACATGCATATATGTATATATGTAAATATACATATATACACATGTAAATTGTACATTTGAGATTTTTTTTTTAATATTGGTTCCTAAAAAGTCTCTCTTACATCCATTGTTACAGCTATATAGTATATCATCAATCCAAAACCATTGATAGCTAATTTTTACTTTGTGCTGCTGAAGATTGAACCAAAGGCCTTGCAAATACTGTACCTTTGGCCTACCTTCCCAGCCTTATAGCAAATTCTGTTTTTTGAGACAGGGTCTCACAATGTAGCTCTGACTGGCCTGGAACTCACTATGTAGACAAGGCTGATCTTAAACTCCCAGAGATTCACCTGCCTTTGCCTTCTGAGTGCTGGGATTAAAGGTGTGCACCACCATCCCTAGCCTTGTAGCAAACTCTTAATATTATCACAGTAACCAGGTTTTATATTTTGTTTGTTTTTGTTAACAAACAAATGTGATGAGGACCATTAACTTCTTTACTTTTCCAGGACAGGGCTTCTTGAACTTTGTGACTTGCAACTTCTCTGGGATTTTTTTCTTTTTAAATTAATTTAGTTTTTATGTGTTTATTTCTTTTTATGTCGTGTGTGCATGCGTGCCATGGTACTCTGTGTGGAGGTCATAGGACGGCTTGTGGAGTTGTTCTCTCCTTCCACATGTGAGCTCTGGAGATTGAACAGGTAGTCAGAGGCCTTTTCCTGTTGAGTCATCTAACTAGCCCTCCTGAGGAGTTTTTACATGACCCCATATATATAGCTATATAAAAACATACAAGTCATCTACTGATAATAAATCATAAATGAGTTATAAAACAATTCTTTGGTATACATAAGTCTTACTATTAAAGATGAAAGCAAATTTGTGTACTATGAGGTAGATACAAAACTTGGTTGAATAATTACTACCGAAGGTATGAATTATCTTCAACATTTATCTTTACATCAACATGTTCAAAAATGGCAGAAATACCTTTAAAGCTATTTCAGATTTTGTGGGAAATACTGTCCTAATCTTAAGCCAAAATTAATTCATCATTTATTTGTGAAACTCAAGTCAGCAACTTAAAACAGCAGTTTTAAAAATGAACTATTCTAATACAGTATAATCCCAAGATACACTAATTTTATACTTATATGCTGAGAAATGATATTTAGGGAACTTTTAAAATCCTTTTTTTTGTAATTAAACCATTATATTTTCAAAGAGCAGAAAACTTTGTATGTTCAGTAAATAACATTGCAGTTGTAACTTAGTCTGGAAGTTCAGGCAGTGTTGGTTGACACTGTGGCATGGCTGTCCACATTGTAAAGCTCACACAGTGTGTGTTCAGAACCAGGCTGTAGTGAGGTCATGTGATGCAGTATGGGTGAGTACTGCCAGAGATACTTTGGATTCATTATTTATTTGATTTTGAATTAAATGTTGGTAGTTGTTCACCCAGAAACCTGCATATTCAGTTGTGTGAACCCATTGGGTTCAGACCCACAGTTCTAGAAAATCTACTTTTGTTGTAGTCTACCCTGTGGGTGCTAGCCAAAGCTCAACTGCAAATTAAGGTGAACTGCAGGTGTTGACAGTTAGTTTGCATTCTGGATTAATTGCACCTGTTAGAGTAACAGATTGTTTTAACTTGACATGTATAATTTACCCTTTTGTTTTCAAAGATTTTTTTCATTAGAAGTATATTGACAGTTACTATTTTGTAGCCCAGCAATTGGGGCTGGCTCCTAGAATCTGTTCATTCAACTCAAAAATGAACAAAATTATGCCTTTCACAAGGCAAAACAAAACGAAGTAAAACAAAACAAAACAAAAAATCCACCAAAAACCCCAAAATGTATGTTGATAGTCTAGAAAACTGCAGCCATTGTTTGGAATCATTACATTGAAAACATTTATTAAAAATAGTAATATTATTTATTTGAAAAATATAAATTACATTTATCCCATGTATGTGTGTTTGGGGGAAGCACTTGCACCATGGCATGTATGTGGAAGTCAGAGGACAACTTGTAGGAGTCAGCTTTCTCCTATCATATCATGGGTCTTGGGGATTGAACTCAGGTCATCAGGGTTGGTGGCAAGTGTCTTAACCCACTGAGCCATCTTCTGTCCCTAAACAAAAGGTTTAAAAATAGCTCAGTGTATGGGCTGGAGAGATGTCTTAGGGGTTAAGAGCACTGGCTGTTTTTCCAGAGGTCCTGAGTTCAGTTCGCAGCAACCACATGGTGGCTCACAACCATCTATAGTGGAATCTGATGCCCTCTTCTGGCATAAAGTTGTACATGCAGACAGATCATTCATACATAAATAAATCTTAAAAAGAAAAAAAGAAAAATAGCTCTATGTCATAAACTTTGTACTAGAACATTGTAATTCCATATTTTTGCTTTGACTTTTTGTCAATGAGTTAACTTTATTTCATATCTCTAGTTTGAATCCATATTTAATTTAGAGTATTCTACTTCTGCATTCTTCTTTGCCATGGTTAAATTAAAAGTAATGTGCAACAGTTAATAGCACTTACTGCTGCTCTTGGAGTGGACCTAGGTTCATGTCCCCGCACCCATATGACAGCTCACAGCCATCTGTAACGACAGTTCAAGGAGAGTTGATGCCCTCTTCTGACCTCCATGGGCATCAGCTTCACACATTGTATATGCATACACTTGGGCACCCACACAGACGCATAAGATACACACAGATTTTAAAAAATGATTAAAAAAATCCCCACACTAATCAAATCTGAGAAACATTGAACATGCTCTATGTCCTGCTATATCAAATATTCAACCAAGATTTAAATTCATTATTTAAAAATAAGAACATCCATCTTGTTACTGTGTAAATTTGCTTTTGTCTTTAATAAATGATAAGGTTATATGTATAACAGGATAGTTTTAAAATAAATACATGATTTATTATTAAAATAAAATAATAAAAAGATACAATATTTCAGATTATGAGAGTAACTGGCTGCCTACTTCACCAGGAGGGCCACTTGGTTACTGAATTTCCCATGTTATGTGAAAGAATGCAGAAGGAACTTAAAATAGCTCTTGTTACTTTTATTTATGAGCTATATGGTTAACAAGTAGGGAATATACAAAGCAACACCCAATATTTATTTTTGTAGTTTCAAAATGGTTCCGTGTAAAAGATGGGAATTGCAAGATGAGAAAAGATTTACTTGAGGGAGGGGCAGATAGGGTCTGAATTATTAGACCTGAAGGAAGTACGGGAGTTTTTAGGTCAAAAGGGTTGGATATTTCAAGAGGCAAGCAGATGAGCAGTTGTGCAGAGGTGACAGTGAACACATCTCAATTGAGTGATAATAGGGATTGGAAGGAATGACTGTCTGACTAGAGCAGAGATGGCAGAAGTACATGGGACAACAGAAGTAGATTTGGTAGGCTGTGGAAGGTAGTTTTTGTGATCCTTAAATAAAATGAGGGGGTTTCCCATGGAGCTTGATCAGTTGCAGTCCTGGCAGGAAATAAAAAAGTTGTAGGTGTTTTGGTAGGCTTAAGGAAAGCAACAGAATTGTGATGTTCCTAAGACAGCGCTATTGAGAAGCTGTCAGTACCTGTAAACTTGAGGAAGCAGGAAGACCTTGGGACTGGTGGGAACTGAAGAAGTGGAAGCCAGTATATTGGTTAAGACTGTGGCCTTAGAGGAAAAAATTCTGTGAGGTTGAAGGATGTCAGAGAAATAATGACCCTAATTTCTTTTTCATCTCATCCTCCCACCTTACCTGTGCCCTTCTTTGGTCTAATGTAATAAGAATTAAGAAAGGTGGAGGGTTGGTGTAATGAAGATGCTCTTGGAAGGACTTGTTTTAATGGAATTTGAATCTTCATAGAAACAAAAACACAACAAACAACATCTGATACACTATTCCAACTTACAACAAAAAGGATGAAGGCAGCCTATTATAGCCTCAGTATGGCTAATTTTATTATTTCACTGTAGATTCATTATGAGACAAGAATTAATTCATCCCCCACAGAGTTCCTGAGGGAAGTGGGTGCCGGTGGCTGAAAGGAAAAAGAATAGGACAGAGTACCAGTCTTGAAAATCATGTCTGGTTGTGGAATAGGCAGGGCCAGAGTAATAAAAACAAGCATATAAATAATAGCAAAGACAGGCAGATTAGGATAAATCTCTTGTCTGTGTGAACAAATGTAACATGAGAGAGGAAGAAATGATCCAGTCTTTATTGGTGGACATGGGGTAATTACAGTGTAGAAGGCTTTAGAGATAGACCTTTCTGAATAGGCCTTTGAAGAAGTATGAATTTTGACAGGAAAAGATTAAGTAAGTGAGGACCCTTAATCATAAAGAATAGTATGAACAAAGGTACAGAAATGGAGCATTTGATTTGTTAAAAGATTAGAGCAAAGGGCTGGAGAGATGGCTTAGTAGTTAAGAGCACTTGTTGGTCTTGCAGAGGATGTGGGTTTGTTTTCCAGCACCTACATGGTTGACTTGGAATCCCTCTAAATCCAGTTCCAGGTGATCTGACATTGTCTTCTGGCCTTCATGCACCAGGCCATGCAGTCAAAACACTCATACATACAAAATTAAATAAATAAAAGAATAGATTAGGGGGACAATTAATGGTACTGGAGTTATGGGAACTAGCCTGTTTCTGAACAGACTTAATAATGGCTTGGTAGGAAAGAGAGCTTTCACTTTGTCTTTAATAGCTAGGCAGTGGTATAGTTGATTGTTAGAAATGAGCTTTAGATTAATCTGGCAGAAATAGATAGACTATATTAGGACTTGTATTTTCCAGAGCAGGTTATGAAAGGTGATGCATGGCTGGACCAGTGAGTATGTGTAAGAGGTTGCCAAGCCATATAAAAAGGAAAGAAGTTAAAGAAGACTCTGGTTTTGACCCTGGGTTATCCTAAGAGTGGTGTGCCCAAAGGATCTGTTTTTATAGCAGTGTAGGAAAGGAATGTAGGGAAGTGTTGGGAGGTGGAGAAGTTGGAAGAGGTGGTGGGGCTATTTTGAATATCGTGAAATGGAGATAAGATGCAGTGACTTGGCAACGTTACTAGGCATTTTGAATTGTAAGACTGCCGTTCTGCAGAGATGCTGGCCAAGGAGGGAACTTTGGGACTAGCAGCCTCAGACAGACAAGAGGCAAGGGCCTGTAAGTCATTGGGTTTTTTCCTTTGTTTTTTGGTTACTTTTAAAGCAAACAACATATAGTAAAATTTACCATCTATTTGGTGAGATTTGACAAGTATTTAAAGTAATTTAACTATCACTCTCTGCCCATTTTATTCCTCAAAAATTTCACCGTACCCTTTGCTATTAACTTTCTTTACCTGTTCCCTAGGCAGTGGTAAGCAGTGGTCTACTTTTTATCACATTGGTTTTACATTGTCTAGAATTTAATATATATATTACATATTAATATATATTAGGCATATAATTATATATAATATATAATATAACATATTTAATATACAATACACACATATATAAATAGAAAGTTAATTATGTTGTCGTTTTTCTTTTTTGAGACAGATTTTGTTATTTAGCCCAGGTTGGCCTCAACTTTGTGATGTTCCTGGCTCTGCTTCCCAAAGTTTATCTTTGATGTCCTGTTTACTTCACTCAGCATAATGCTGTTACCATGTTCTTTTTATCAACTCTTATCTTTTTTGTGCTTTTTTTGAGACAGGGTTTCTCTGGTTGTCCTGGAACTCAATCTGTAGACCAGGCTCGCCTCGAACTCACAGAGATCTACCTACCTCTACCTCCTGAGTGCTGGGATTAAATGCTTGCACTACCACCACCTGGCCTTTACCAACTCATTTTTTAGAAGTTGTTGAGTAGTATGCCACTGTATGCATACACTGCAACTTATACCCATTTCTTTTTTTTTAAAGGTTTTATTTATTTTTAAAGATTTATTTCTATAATTTGTAATTATGTATGTGGGTTTGTGCTCATGAGTGTTAGTGCTTTCAGGGGCTAAAATCACATTTCTTGGATTTGGAGTTACAGTAGGTTGTGAGTCACCTGATGTGGTAAATTATATTAAATTGTAGCAACAGACCTTTTAGAATGAGCTGAATTGACATTTGAGGTTTTTAATTAAAAAATTTGGAATGATGTAGAACCTGTGAAACTACCACTACTACCACTATGATGATAAGAAGCAGTGTGACTTAGTGCTGGAGAGGTCAGATGTCAGGCTGCTGTCTTTGAATTCTTACTCAGCCTGTTAGTTGTTGACATGTGACTGTGGCAGACTGTTTAGCCCCTCTGTGCTTCTGTTTGCTTTACTGGCAATAGGGGTATTCTGGGCACCTGTTTTTTATAGAGTTGTCTTCATGATCCAGTAGTAGCCCCTGCCATGTAGAAAGTGCTCAATAAATGTTAACAGCTGTCATTGCTTTGTTCACCTAGAGAGCGTGAGAAAGCTTCAGAATTGGGCAAATTCACCTGGAGGAACCATTTTAAAGACTCACTTGTAGGTATCCTCTGCTCAAGTCTTTTAGCCCCCGCCACCCCACTCCTTTTCTTTATTTTGGTTTCAGGAAAATATTGATAGTACTATTTTTTTTAACCTCTAGTCTTTTGGTGGTTTCTCCAGTTCTACTTTTTGTTGGTGGATTTGATAACTTACATAATTATATTTGGATCTGTGCATTGGATCAGAAAGGGAAAAAAAGACAAATGGACTTTTAGTAGGATAAATCATGACTATATAAAAAAAAAATAGCAGTAGTTTTCCAGGATTTAGCTGGTTCATCAGGATTGTGAATTAGTGGTTCTAGAATAAAACCCCATTGGTTTGATTTTCTTTTGTCTATAGTTGTCTATAGTTCTTTATGTGCTGAATAAGCACATTGGCTTCTTGCTTTGTTGACTAGTTCTTACTGATGTTGTAGCAGAACAATTTGCAGCAAATGCATCAAGTCTTTTCCCTTTCTGTGCATTTCCTTTTAAATGGTGGTAATTGCAAACATTAAGTGTTGATTTTATGCAGTTAAACATCAATAATTGTGTCAAAAGACAAAATTTAGAGCAAACTAAGTTATAGATTTAATTGGCTTTTATATGTGATTCCTGAATCAGGCGACATCTCATTCTGTACTAGAATGAGTGTTCCAGTGAACTGAGCAGAGGAGATTAGCTTTATGGACAGAAAAGGGCTGAAGCAAGCAGAAATAAAGAACAAAGTAGATTGGTTCTTTAAATCTGCTTTGTATGTGTAGGATAAAGCAAAGGGTTTCTGTCATGTGCACAAGACTGGCTCTTTGGAGATTGGGCTGTTGGTCTCCCCTGCTTTCTTAGTAGATAATGTTAGTTTTAGCTTGTTGATAGAAAACTTTAGCATGGGTCCTCCAATATGGTTTGGTCTGTAAAACTTATGCAGATGTTCAGTACAAATCTATCTCCTGTTCTACAGTTTTGTTTAACAATTTCTAGGATTTAATGCCAATCAGCAGGTGCCTGGGGCTGGAGTGGGATGAGTGTGGCACTGCAGCTTGTGCTTGGATGTAAGCTGCAGAACTTTGGCAATGGCTCTCCTCCTGTGCTGGGAGACTAGTGTCTACTGTCACTCCCCAAAGGTCTGGAGGTAGGCATGAGAGCTCTAATCCTTCAGTCACTTGTTTGGTTTCTCTGAGGCCCAGTTCCTTCAGAATGGAGCTCACCTAAGAGTTATCCCAGTCAACTGAGCATAAGTTCAGATATGTTAGAAAGAGGCTTGATTGTGAATATCAAAAAAATGCGCCCCATCACTTACGAAATTTCTAAGGTCTTAGAAACTGTCAGGAACCAGGGACAAAAACTAAACAGTATACTTCTCCCTTTGTTGTAAATACACATTAAACAGGTAACTACACAAATAGTATGTAATCGCAAACTGTGAAAGGTGTTACAGAGGTAAAGTAGTGGCTGCTGTGTATTTTAAAAGATGGACTTGATCTCATGTGGGTGCGGTCAATGATAGTTTCTCTGAGGAAGTGATAGTTACCTTATGATTAAGTTGGCTTACTTAGTACAGAGAATAAGTTTCTGGTATTGGGCTGAGATCTTGCACTAGATATTGACTTGGTGAAGGCAGGTTCTTAAGTAGAGGGAATAGCATATGCAAATTAAATACAAAGGGACTCTTTCCAGGAATCAAAAATCACAGCTGTAGCCATGAAAGGAGAACCAGGGGAAGAGATCAGGTCTTGGCTGCTTTTTCCATAGGATTTTGTTTTCTATAGTAAGTTGTTGAAAAACTTCTAATCATTTTATTCTTTCTGAAATAAACTTAGAATTTGTTAAGAAGCACAGCATTAAGGGGGGGGGAGAGAGAGAGAGAGAGAGAGAGAGTTGCCAATGAAAGGCTAGCATAAAGAAGATGGATGCAAGCTTCTTGAGAGAGTCCAGCTTCTGAGTTTTTTAAAATTCTCTGTCACATAGATTTTATCAACCAACTCATTCAGATACCATTTTTTATTTTTTTATTTTTTAATTTAATTTAACTTTATTTTTTTGAGACAGAGTTTCTCTGTGTAGCCCCAGTTGTCCTGGAACTCACTCGGTAGACCAGGCTGCAGATCCACCTACCTCTGCCTCTTGAGTGCTGGGATTAAAGACGTGCACCACCACTGCCTGGCTCAGATATCCTTTTTTTAATGCAAGGTCTCTTTATCTAGTTTAGGCTGGTCTGGAAGGTACTGTGTAGTCCAGGGTGGTCTCAAACATATGGTTCTCCTGCTTCTGTCTCCTCAGTGCTGAGATTACAGGTCCATGTCACTATGTCCAGCTATTTGTGACCTCTTCCTTGGTTTTGCATTTGTAATTAGACCTCCCTCTCAAAGTCTGGTGGCAAAATGTTTTATACTTTTGTTGGGATAAGAAATAGTTCCTGGAGGTTGGGGATTTAGCTCAGTGGTAGAGTCCTCAGCTCTGTTGGGGGG
>CABHPQ010142464.1:0-18686 GCA_902168405.1 Peromyscus aztecus
CCCTGTCTCGAAAAAAACAAAAAAAAAAAAAAAACAAAAAAAAAAAACAAGAATATTCACTGGATGTTAAAGAAAGCTCCTGTTGGTCAGTCCTTAAGAGTACAATCAAATTGTGCTGGGCATGGTGATGCACACCCTTAATCTCAGCACTCAGGAGGCAGGTGCCTCTGAGTGAGTTCAAGACCAGCCTTTGGTCAACAGAGCAAATTCAACCAGTGAGTTGCTACAAAGTGAGACCCCGTCTCAGAAAGGGAGAGAGAAATATATACATTTGACCAGGAGTCAGGCAGGCAATGTCTTCATAGACTTGAACTTCTAAGGCTCTCCTCAACCCTCTAGCCATACCCTCCCAAGAACAAGAAGTCCCAGGAGTCAGGCCAAAGGACCAGATGTACCTTCAACCTTGCCGCCTCCTTCCTAACTATATTCTGATTATCTAAGACCCAAAGTTCCCTGTCCAATCACCACTCACAACACTACCAAGTACACAGCGTGCACACCCCTAGCTCAAAGGACATCAACTGAATAATGGTCCTTTGAAAGAAGGGGAAGGGTGAAGCCTGGCCTGGGTATATGCACACACTTGCAGCTAAAGCCCCTAGAGCTGAAGACTGGGTCAGGGATACAAGCAATGAAGAAGTTGAACTTCCAGCCAGAGACCATGCACTCCCCCTGGGAACCCCGTCCTCCCCTAGAAGTCCAAAGACCCTGAGTATTTTAAATTGGGTTCTGGTCTTCTTCATATACTTAAATGCATGGTACGTAGGTCTCTATGTGTGCCCTCATCCTCCTTAGCCCCACAGGGCCCGGTGGAAGAGAAACAGTTGACGAGAATTAGAGTCTTAAAATAGAAGGAAGCAAGTTTTTCATTTGTTTCTTTTTTTGCTTAAGACATGAAGAGCATAATCATATCTGGTCCTCAAGAGAATGCTTCTGGAGGGGAAAATGGTGGAGATGTGAGGAGAAAGAAGCACATCTAAGGGGAATCCCTGAGAGCTAAGAGAACACAGGGTGGCAGTGGTGCTGGCTGCTCTGAGCAGCCTCCTGAGCCAGGACAAGCAGTGTTGGGAGACCAGAGGCCCAGGCCAAGGTCAGGGAACAGGTGGCTGAAAGGAGCTTACACCAACAGTTAATAATTGTCTGCAAGCGGCTTTTCTCTCCCTCTCCAGAGGCTCTGACAAGTACTCAACACAATGAGATGGGCAGAATCTGAATTACCCCAGGGAAAGATATTAGTAGTCATTTCTGCTACGCTGTGCTGATATGCATTCTGTGGCGTGGCTCATGAAAAGAAATCTGCCGGAATGGTTTTAATGTTTTTTTAAGATAGGATGACTAAATGTCAGATTCATTAATGTCATCCAACTCACTCAACAAAGCAAGGACTATAACTCTCAGATTTAGTCTTGCAGTAGCTAGTTATCTCAAACCTATGACAAAATACTCAAAACAAGAACAATTTTGACTCACCTTAAAAAAGGTAAATACAAGAGCTAAAAGTGGTTGATTCATGACAGCAATCCCAGTACTCAGAAGGTAGAGGCAGGAGGATCAGGAGTCCAGCCTTGGCTATGCAGTGAATAGCTATCCTGGGAGCCATCCTGGGCTACATGAGACACTGTCTCAGAAAAAATATAAATACATATGTGCTAAATGTCAGCATTTCAGAAGACAAAAAAGCAGTGAAGTTGAATTAAAAATAGTAAGATTTCATAATGTCCCAAAGCTTGTAAATTATAATGCTGAGGATTTGGTGCTGTTCAAACATGCCTAAATGATCTGGATTTAAGCGATCCATGTATAAATACAAGGGAGGCAGCTAAGAAGTTGCAGTCTCAGAACACCCATATTCCAGCATCAAATGGATGAAGGTGGGAGATGTCTCAATTCGGACAAGGTCATGCTGAACACCACGTTCTTCCGTATTTAATGAAAAACTAAACACTCTACTTCCTTGCTGTGATCAAGACATTCACCCTCCCTCAATCAGACACAGTCAGCTTCCCACCAGGGCTTGGAAGGGCAACAGAAGAATCTAGTATTTCATCTAAATCCTATCCCGCTGAAAATACACTGAATTTCCAAAGTAGATTACCAAAATCTTTTTAGCCCAGACGGTAAGTGAAATAGTTCTGAATTTTTATGTATTTATTTATTTTTTGCTGGGAGACAGTTTTGAAATACAGTCTTGTTTATGTCTCTTACTAGCCTGAAACTCAACTACATAGATCAGGATGGCTTCGAACTTGTGGCTTCTGCCTCTGCTTTCATAGTTTGGGACTATGAGCACCACTCCTGGCTCGTATCAACCATGTTTAAGTCATTAAGAACTCAACAGCCCCTATTTAGTTCTTATTACAGTAAGGTCTTTCACCTGCCACTTGGACAGTCATTCTTGAACTGTGGGTCACTTTGTAGGTTCTCATAGATCCAATTCACTAGAAGACTGAGGATGTGCCTACTGTATGAAGTCCGTGTTGAATTAAGCAGAATGGTACACACCTATAATCCCAACATTCAGGAGACTACATGCTACAGTCTAGTCTGAGCTACACAGCAAAGCCCTGTCTCAAAAGAACAAAAGGCACAGCTCATTGCTCCTGAGGTGGGAGAGTATCATGAAGAACTGAAGAACCCAAAAGCCCTTCGACCCTTCCTGAGGTAATAGTGCCCCACTGTCCTCTAGCCTCCTCCTCCACCTGGCCACCCCCAGCCTCCTATTGCTCTATGTAAGTATGACAGCAATCCCCAGTCTAGATTGGAAGCTGGAGGGAGACAGAGATACATATCTGAGTCTTCTATCTTCCCAGCAGGTGGATATGGCACCTATGCCTAGCAGTTTACCAACACACATCTGAACAGTCACACCTCTGCTCCAAATGTGGGGCTCTCTGTGGCTCCTAGAGAAATAAGGCCAGGTAGGAGATCTTCTTCCCACGGGATCCATGTCCCCACTGCTGTGTGTTGCTTGGCGGGGGGGAGGGCGGTGTTCTCTCAACAGCTAATTGATCTAACAAGTCATACCACTATAAAAATTGCCAGCGAGCCCCCTTCCTTCCACCCTCCCTCCCACCACTGTCCACATCCCCTCCGTGCCCTAGAATGGGCCTATCTCAAACTCAGGGAGCATTTCTGAGGGACATTTCATCTGCATTGGTGTTCTGGCTTTTTTTAGCAGACACAGGAGAATCCCACTATGTTATTGGATTATGGAGCCCTGCACAACACACTTTTAACTCACCTATGCCTTCTTTCAAGGCTCCTGTGAAATTGTCCACTGTGGCTGAAAGCCAGTGGGATTTCACAAAGGACAATCAGGCCAAATCCAAAGCTGAGTGACATAGTTATCTATTAACCATGTGGCACCTGGTGTTTATCATCTCAGTGAATGGGGTGCCTGTGCCTGTGGGCCTCATTCTTGAGAGACAAGGGAGATCTCTGTGACTCACCTTCTCCACACTCCTCACTTGGACCTGCATATTTACTTAACCACTTTAATTCAATTAGACTCTATCTGAGACATTTACTTGCTCAAATATTTATTAAGCACCTTTATACATGGAAATCTGAAAACTTTTGCAGGATAACGTTCATATCTTGCGATCTCACTACTGTAGCAGGAATCTTAACAGGTCGTATTAATAAAATCAAACCTGAAGTCAATTATTGGGGTGAATGCTGGAAGATCAGAGAAGCAAAACAAACCACAGCCACCTCACCTCGCCAATTCCTCAGCTGATCCTGTTTCCTCAGACTGGAAGCTTCTGAGTCCTCATCCAAATGGATCTCAGCTGAACTGTGCTGCTCAAAGCCTAAAAGCTTAACCAGCCTCTAGTTCCTGTTCCTCATGCCTTATATACCTTTCTTCCCGCCTTTACCTCCTGTTAAAGGCGTGAGTCACCATGCCTGGCTGTTTCCAGTGTGGCTTTGAACTCACAGAGATCCGGGTGGATCTCTGCCTCTGGAATGCTAGGATTAAAGGCGTGTGCTACCACTGCCCTAACCTCTATGTTTAATATTGTGGCTGTTCTGTTCTCTGACCCCAGATAAATTTCTTAGAGTGCACAATATTTCGGGGAACACAATACCACCACACACTATCATACAGACCTAAATATCAGCTGGAATCATGGAGGTATCTGCTGTTTAAACTTTCTTTAAATCATTTCTAAAACAGTTAGAAAGCTAGCACACCTCGTGCTGAATAAGCAGGTACCCCAATGATGTCTAATTTTATGTGTCAACCTGTCTGGGTCAAAGTATCTGACTGTGTCACCAAATGTTATTCAGAGTGTCTCTGGGAAATACATTTGGGGATACATTTGTCTCTGGGAAATACATTTGGGGATGAGATTCAAGTTTACACAGATTGCTCTCCATGGTGTGAGTGGGCCTCATCCGATGAGCTGAATGCCTGAAGAAAAGCACATCTTCAGAGGAAGTACTGCAGAAGATCACTCTGAGGTGTGAATTGCTGTGTTGGCTCTTGAGTGAGTTTCTTGCTGGATAGCCCTCGGGCAGTTTTTCCTATCACAGCCTGTCTACCACCCCAATTCTTGGAGTAGAAGACATGTTGGGTGGGTCTAAGTGTTTGGTACTGACTAAAGACCTTTGTGGAGAAGGGATGGACAGTCAGGAGAGTCAGCGTAGGAGCTGGAGTGTATCATGGGAGGAAAATCTCTAGGAGAGCTAAGTAAAGGAAGTACGCCTCTTATGAAGATGTCCTGGAAGTAGCCAAAGGAATCTGATGGGCAGCCAGGGGTGACAGGACACACCTATAATCGCACCACTCCGAAGAGACAAAGCTCAGAGGAGTACAAGTTTGAAGCCAGCCAGGGCTACACAGTAAGACTCTGTCTGTCACCTCCCCCGCCAAAAAAAAAAAAGATGCATGGGCTTCTAGGAGGCATCACAAAAACCAATGCAATTTGATCTGCTAATATGAAATATACTAAAATGTGTGTGTGTGTGTGTGTGTGTGTGTGTGTGTGTGTGTGTGCACTCATCCATCTGTGCACATGTGGAAGCCAGAGGTTGATATAGGGTGGTCTTGCTCTACCGGTTTTCACCTTACTTTTTGAGACAGGGCCTTTCACTGACTCTGGAGTTCTAACCATTTTTTGCTAGGCTAGCTAACCAGTTAGGTCTGTGGATCTACCTCAGTCTCTGTCACCTGCTCCTGGGACTCCAGACGTACATTATTGCACCCAATTTTTTTATGGGTACTTGGAATCCAAGCTCCAGTCCTCAGCTTGTACAGAGTTGTCTTCCTAGCCTTTTGGGTTGAAGTTTCATTTTCAGGTTTCATGATACATTTCTTAATACTTATCTATTTTTCTTATGTGAGTGTTTTGCCAGAAGAGAGCACTGGATCCCCTGGAAATGGAGTTACAGATGACTGTGAACCTCCATGTGGGCGCTGGAACCAAACCTGGGTCCTCTTCAAAAAGCAGCCAGTGTCTTAACCACGGAGCCATTGCTTCAGCCCCTCACAGGATATTCTTATGTGTTTCTGTGTGTGTTTTTTTTAATTATGTATTTTATGTACATTTGCATTTGGCCTGTATGTACATCTGTGTGAATGTATCAGATCCCCTGAAACTGGAGTTATGGGCAGTTAGGAGCTACCATGTGGGTACTGGAAATTAAACCCGGTCCTCTGGAAAAGCAGCCAGTGCTCTTAACCATTGAGCCATCTCTCCAGCCCCTCTGTAGTTTTTTAGTGCAAGAATATAAAGGGCCAGAAGATTACCTACCAATAAGTCATATTTATCATACTAATGTTGATACGACAATGAATACAAAATGTCTGTCTGCTCTCCATCGTCAATGGCAGCTCTGACTGCTCACAGAAAGGAGCTAATCTTGCCTTCAGTCATTGAATCCAGGCAGCAATGTTCCTGTTAACACAATGGGCTTCCGCAGATAGGAAGTAGCACGGCTCTTGTGAATCACCGTGTACTGTGAAGACACACTTGAGGAGCTGGCTACTTCAACCAAACTATGTAAGTGCCTCATTTCTTAATGTCATAAGCCATTCTTATTAAAGATGATAACAACTTCTTTCTAATATACTAGCTTATGAAATTCCATTTTTGCCTAAGAGGTCTAATTAAAGCAAGGCAAAGCTATATTTAATAACATTCAGTTGCCTGAAATAATTATTAAAGAAATCCTTGAGGTTTTACCAGAAAGTAGTTTAATGTCTCAAATAAATGTCAAGTTCCCCAAATCAAACCAGTAAGAAATTTAATGAGGAAGAATAAATGTCACCATTCTCTATATCTTCTCATTTAAAAAAGAAAACAGTCACACAGTGTAGGGAATCAGAATTTGTTTTTATATCCCTAGAGTTATAAACATATGTATCAAAATATTTACAATTATAGTATATGAAATAATCTATTAATGAAGAAGCCAGATACAGTACTAGAATAACCCACCAATGCAATGCAAGTTACATGAGACCTAAATGTCACAGAAAAAAAGTAAAAGACAAGGGAATGCATGGTTCACTTCAATCAGAATTCAGCTTTTTAACAAAATGTGACTATATTTTCTGGCTACAGCTGTCTGCTGATATCCTTCTGAACATAAGACAGCCTTGAATATAATTTGGTTATCAAATTATAATTTAAGAGTTTATTATCCAAGTTTTTCCTGGCCAATACCTCTACCCTCGGCCCAGCAATTTAGTAACCCACCTTTCACATTCCCTTAAACATAATACAGAGAAATATACTTAGTAATAGTCCCTTTACATAAATACCAGCAATTATAGCAAAACAACTCCCCCAATAAAGAAATGTGTATAAGAAATGGATAAGAATACCCCTAGGAAAAGGAAGGTAGGTAAGATGTCTCAGACTCTTCCTAGGGGTGGTCATCTAAGGGCAGTAAAGCAAACAATGTCTAAAAAGAAAGCCCGTTAGGCAGAAATCTGAGATGGCTTGAAATAGCTGCTGTAAACAGAGCTCTGCCCACTGAGCCAGGACTGTGATACTACTTCTAAGTCTTACATAGGTGTCCCCATGCGGCCCCAACAATTCAGCTACCATCTGAGTGGATACCCCAAGAGTTTCTCCTGTTTTAAAAAGAAACTATCTGCCCGTCACCTGGACTTTATTCATCTCATGGGATTAAAAAATGTTTTTCCCCCGAGAGCAGGCACTCTGTTCTTATCATAACTGAAATGTAGTATACTTGATACTCCATAACCAGACAGCACCTTCCCCCGCCCCCCACCTCCAGGGCTTGTCCTTTGGTTTAGGTTGGTGTATGTTTTAATTGGCTTCCAGAACTACCGTCTTCATTTGGAAAACAGTATGGGGAAATCTGTTAAGAGGGGACTATTTCAGCCAGGGACAAAGCTACAGTGATCACTGAACTTAGATGTTATGTTCTGGTCCCCAGTGTTGGTCATTATCAGACAGAACTTCCTCAAACGTCCCTAATTCAGAGGAAACTTAACAGAATCATATGCATCCCTTGCCTATTACATTTACAAGAAACATTGTGTGCGTTGGGGGAATCCTAAAACCACAACCTCACTAGAGCACTGTGACAAATGTGCCCTTTGACCCTACAGTTTGTGGGGCATTTTCATCTTTGGCTCTAGAGAAACTCCAGAAAAGCTGCCTTGGCTTTAAGTGAGAGTCCACAGCAGGAGGCCTCCATGAGGGACATCTCAGTGAGGTGTGACGGAGGCTCTGCCTATCTCCCAGGTCCTCCAGGGTAAAAACTTCTATTTCTTGGTTAAGTCAATCCCACCAACTTGGCCTTATAAACCATCTCTCTTTCTACTCTTTTGTCAGAAAGTCCACCAAATAAGGGGCAGTGGCTTCCTGGCCAAAGCTCCCCCACCCCCCACTAAAGGCACTTAGGATCTGAATTTGGCAGTTGGCTTTAGGTCACAGGACCCGGTGGCCTCCAGGCTTAGCCTTCTCAGCAAAGAGGCAGTACCTGCTCTTGCCAGGACTTGGACCACTATCAGAGCCTGGTGATATACGTTTGGAAGACCTCAGTGTGCGACCCAGCAGTCATCCTCAAGAGCGGAACCAGAGGTATGGCAGCTGGTGAGGCCCCAAGTGGTGTTATGTAACTGAGGACAGATGGGGCCTTATTTGGTGGCTAGAGGAGGACTCTCTGGTGGCCTCAAGGAAGCATCAGCATAGTAGCCAACACCTTTCTTCCAAGGGCGGTTACTTGGTAGTAGAGAATCCCACCCCCAAGAAATGGTTTGGGTTTGGGCTTCTCCCACTGGTCCTTCCCCTCCCCTCCCCCCTCCCTTCCCTTGGTTATTCCTACACAGTGACTTCTGCTTCCCTCCCAGATTAAGCTGCTTCCTCCTCCCCACTCCCGCCCCCCTAGGCCCCCATAAGCTTGTTCGGTTTATTTCTTCCTCAGGACCATATAGAGAATGCCAATAATGAAAGTGAAGCAGAAACAAATCCAGGTCAGGATGAAACAATAGCCTTGGTGGCCGCCAGAGGCAAAGTTCCTGTCGCTGTGGGCATAATGGTGAGTGTAGATAGACACCCCGACCAGGATGCAAAACCCTGCAAGAAAAAAGGCACTGTCATGGTCGGCACCAAAGTTGTTTGTTTTGGTTTTAGATCCCACTTCCCAGGACAACAATGGAAAAGGGAACGCTAGTTGTTTGTCCCTAAAAGGTCTCTCTGTTGCTTTGCCCAGAGTCAAATTTGATGGTGTGTTGGTGAATTAGAGACGTCTGGGCTCTCATATCTGCACTGCTTTGTGTGTAATGAAGACTAAACCATGGAGCATCCTACTGGCCACCTGCCTTTCTCACCTGGACCCTGGTATGTCCAGGGATGGTGTTATGAGAACAGCATGGCCTTTTACCAAGCTGGGTGTTTCTGGGAAGACGGAGAAGATGGCGCCTCGCAATAATTGTGCGCATCATGGCACTAGCTGCATTTTTCTGAGGACCCCCACCTTCTCACCACTTGGTGGCTCCTAGGGGATGTTGGCTTTTGAAATGATAAAACAGAAGAGAGTCGTTAATCCTAGCAGCAGTAGCAAATCTACAGACAACTAGAGGAGAGAATAGCCCAAGGCAGCTTCACCAGTCATGTGCTGATCTGAGGCTGTGACTGGAGCAATGAATGATGTGAGATCTAGAAAAACATTTCTTGCATGGCTAGGGATGTGTGCAGTTCAGTAGTCAGGTATTTATTTAGCATTTCAAGGCCCTGGGTTCAGTCCCCAGCAGTGAAAAGAAAAAAAAATGCTTCCATGTAAAATAGACTCTGCCCTGGATACTCACAGCACACCAACATGGTGGACCCTGAGAGGAAGAATCGGTTTCCCTTCTCCATGGTGAAGAGCTGGAACACGAAGACCACAAGGGAGATTATAGAGAAGATGATGGAGAGGATCATGAAGGCTTGCACTGCCTTGAGAGCATCTGTGAACACAGGGCAGGAGCAGGAGCATTAGACACTGAGAGTCTGGACATCTGAGCACACCCACAGGGCTGGGCACTGACGTCTGCATTCATACCTTCATTGCCGTAGATCAGAGAGTCATCACAGTTACCATTAGTACAGTTCTTCCAAAGCCCTACAGAGGATGATACATTGGAGGAAACCATCCAGACCTGGAACCAGAGGAGATAGAGTCGATTAAGAATTGCTCTTCTAAGCCGGGCGGTGGGGGCACACATCTTTAATCCCAGCACTCGGGAGGCAGAGCCAGGCGAATCTCTGTGAGTTTGAGGCCAGCCTGGGCTACCAAGTGAGTTCCAGGAAAGGCGCAAAGCTACACAGAGAAACCCTGTCTCAAAAAAAAAAAAAAAAATTGCTCTTTGCTTTCAGAAGAAAGCATCATCATGTGTCAGGACTGAATCTTAACCAAAACGCCCTTTGCAGCTGTAAATATGGTCAAGCCTTGTGTCTCTGTAGACATTAGATCCAAAGTCATAAAGATTCCAAGAGAGAAAACTGTGGGCCAGAAAAGAAGTCACCTTTCCTCTTTGGACTTCATTACTCATGATTCACACACACACACACACACACACACACACACTCCACTCACTCACACACTCACACTCAGTCACAATCACTCACACACAGTCACTCACACTCATTCACTCACACATACTCACACACTCACTCACAATCACTCACAATCACTCACTCACACTCATCCACTCACACACACATACATACAGCTGAAGAAAGTTCACCATACGGTTTAAAATTCTGAAGTTCTAAGGAACAAAACCTCTGGATGAGGAAACAAGCATTGAATATGTGCAACGCACTTTAAAAGACTCACATTTAAGTTCCTAGCTAATAAGAAAAAAAAAAGTCAGGCCTAGTAGCAACTGCCTATAATTCCAATACCTTGACATGGACACAGGAGGCTTAGGGCTTAAGGCTTAAGCTCAAACAGTAAGTTTGAAGCCAATGTGGGCTACATGAGACTCTGTCTCAAAAGACTAAAAACAACAAAAGATGGCTCAGCAATTAAGAGCATCCACTGCCCTTGCGAAAGGACTGGCGTTCAGTTCCCAGCACCACACTAGGAAGCCCCCAACCACCTGTAACTCCAGCTTCAGGGACCGCATCATCTTCCCTTGCACTCATATGCGCATACCCACACACATGCACGTAGATTTTTAAGAATGAAAAGAAATCTTTAAAGAACAAGAAACAAGGGAAAATGTCCAGCTGGAGACAACTAAGAAGCAGGAGAGCTACTCGGGAAACAAGAATGAATCTGGTGGCCCACCGGCCACTATAATCTACACAGAAGGATCAGACGTGGACTGTCACAGCATGCAAAGTCATTTCATATCAAAATAGTGCATTCAAGGCTTCAAAGCAGGGGCAGCTGAAAGCACAAGGACGACCAAAATGTAGATCCCCAGGTTCACCGTGGTGCCTGCATCCCTTCTTGCCCAAACCAAGAAAAACAGCTCCACTCTGAAATAAAAAATCAGTGCAGAGTTTTGTCTACACATTCACATGCTGAAACAGGAAGCCGGAGCATGCACAGTAGCCTACTCTCTCAGCCCCACATCAGGGGCTGACTCTGTGTGGATGTGAATCCCTGTGGGCATCTCATAATACAGTGTGAAGTTCACCACACTGTTATCCTGCCAGGCATAGGAGTCAGCATTCAGCACTGATAAATCGCAAACCTGGAGGAGACAAGATGGGCTGGGGTTGTGTCCTCTCTCATAACATTTAAACTAGCCTAGCCTGTATTCACGCCCACTGATGATTGCAAAGCCCTTCTCTCTGGACTTTAAAACTTATTCACGCCTTTCATCCCAGCACTTGGGAAGCAGAGGTAGGTGGATCTCGGAGTTTGAGGTCTGCCTGGTCTACATAGTGAGTTCCAGGACAGAGAGAGTTACACAAAGAAACCCCGTCTCAAAAAACAAAACAAAACAACAAAACAAACAAAAACTATTCACCTTTAACTGCAGCAAGGACTGTAGCCCATTCTAGAACAATCATTTGTCTATCTAATCATTGGCGCCTTAATTTCTTTTTTTTTTTTTTTTTTTGGTTTCTTTGTTTGTTTGTTTGGTTTGGTTTTTTGTTTGAAACAGGGTTTCTTTATGTAATTCTGAGCTATCCTGAAACTCATTACGTAGACTAGACTGGCCTCGAACTCACTTAGATCCTGCCTCCCAAGTGCTGGGATTAAAAGCTCGAGCTACCACGCCCAGAAAAATGTGTAGCCCATGCTGGCTTCAAACTCATGAACCTGATGCCTCCACTTCTTTCAAGCAATCTTATTGTCACTTAGTCGACTACTTTTCTTCTTAGTCCAAGAAGCTGGCTCATTTTGCCTAAGACAGGACAATACAAGCAAATAGGGAGCTGAAAATGACCACTAGGGGTCAGAGTCGCCCCGGGTTCGGAGAGCAAAGACCAGTGATCTCCATATGGTCGGTTTGTTTTTTGGTCAGCGAGAACTGAGTTAGTTAATCCTGCCAAGTCCCATTTCACACACCAATTTCCACCCAAAACTTGGATTTGTCAACCTAATAACCTGTTCTCACAGTCATCTACCTGGTAATCACGAACTTCTGCAGGAGGGGAAAGGCTGGAGCACATAGATGATACCTTTAACTTCTGAACTGAGAGAGCATGTCTGTCCCACAGGGCACCTTCGCCAGCCATCCTGCCGGGAATGTACTTTCTTCCACTTCCCTTCTTTCTCTAAGGGGAGCCCCACCCACCTACTCACCCTCCAAATGCACCTCAATCTCCACCTTTGGTAGAGAGGATCCTTCTAGAAGCTAAAGGTTCCTCCTTGTACTTCCCATCTCCCAGCACCCCTAGAATCTCACTCCCCAGACACTTGCTTTTTATACTTTGGTTATTTCATTGTTTGATGTATGAGTACATGTTTGATTTCCTCCACAGCTAAGCTAGAGGGTCTCTGCATTTTGATTTTAACACCCTACCCCCCATTTTTCTTAACATTTTGCAAAAGTATTCCAAAGACCCTCCCCTGGATAAATGAACAAGAGGATGTGACTCACATTGGAGATGGTGGAGACAAGCAGCATAATAGCTGCGGCGATGTGGACCACAAAGATACCAGCCAGTAACACCAACATCTTGGCTTTTTGGGGAGTCCTGAGCAGAGAGTTCTGAAAACAAAAGACAAGGAGACCAAAAGGTTACCGTCATGCTAAGTAAAACAAATCCCACCTTCTCACTTCGTGGACTCTCTGTTAACATGAGACTAGTGTGACAATTTTTAAAATTCAAAATTGCATCAAAAACTCCTAAAAACAGCTTTTCACTTATCCTGATTGATAACCCTAAGTGCCTGATCATCTGTGTGGAGACATGTACTTGTTTTGTTCCCACATGTTTATAGATTCATTTTTTAATATATTTATCTATCCCCCCTTTTTTAAGAAAGGGGGAGTATTGTATTTTTCTAACAGCTGCTAATGTTTTGTTTGTGATTTAGAGACCAAAAGTAGGTCTTTGAATTTTGAAAAGGATTTTGTTATCTCCAGAGCTCTGCAGAAGCATCATACACTATTCTAGTTTGCGTAAAGAAAGCATCCATGCTCCCAGCAAAATGCTCACCCAGCAATTTGAATAGAAATGATGTGTTCTGCAGAACAAGCCACTATGACTCAATGGCCATAGAGCAAACTGGCTACTAATTTGATCCCGAATGAGACATAAAATGGGGGAGATACTACTTCTGTTATTACAATGCTCTTTGGCATCCAATATTATAACAACCTAATTACAGTGTAATGGTCTGATCACTTACTGATTTAGCGTTCCAGACTAATATTTGCAATCTGAGCCTTTGGCCCTGTGTGCCTCTTGGTGGAGATGCTGTCTAGGGGCGTCTAGGGCAATGTCAAATTTCCTATGGCTCAACGTGAACAGCTCTGGGACTTCAAAAATGTAAAGCCTGAGATAACACCAGATGTGCCTTTTACTAGCGTGTGGTGTTTATCCAACTTCAGTCATTTAGGACCCAGCCCAGAAGACAAACAGATGCATAAATCACTGTTCAGAAGACTAGGAACTAATATAAATTAACAATGTGTGTGGATAAACAAAAGCTATGATTTCAGTAGAGACCACCAATCGTAAAAACTAGAAACTAAAGGAAGTGTGAGGGATGCCGATGGAGGAGCTGTTCTGGCCGATGTCAGCTGCATCATCTCTGTGTTATACCCATGACAGTTAGATACAGAGCCAGCCCAGGGAGACATCAAAAGGAAAGGACCAGAGCGGATTCACCCTCTAGGCAGGGAGTAGGTGAGGATGGCGCAGCCTAGGAGATGGTGGCTGGTAGCCTGCAATTGCTTGCTTCCCTGGCTCACTCCGCCTGGTTTAATTGCTGCTTTGAGTATGCTTAAGTCACTTTCATGCTACAGTAGGTGTTTATTAGAACACCGATGCTATCATTATTCTGACATTTCAGGTGTCTTTTATCTCCTCTCGCTTTCTCATTAGGCACTCAGAATCAAACATGATCTACTGCATGCCCAGGTTCTTGGTTCTTTGTGGACACTGGTTTCTACTCTGCAAAACTCTCTTCCCCACTGGCTACTTCCCTTCGACTGGGGGGAAATGGTGAGAGAGGCAGAGAATGTTTCTCATTTAACTATGAATAACCAAGTTGATGACATTTTCCTGCTGCCTCCTGGGATAAACTGGAACGCTCACATCTGTGAATCCTCTCTCCCACATTCAGGTTCTCTGTTGCCTTACTGGAATTCTTGCAGACCTTCACAACTTCCCGCTTGCCTTTCAGGGATGGAGAAAGTTGTTTTGTTTTGTTTTGTTTTGTTTTGCTTTGCTTTGTTTTGTTTTGTTTTGTTAGAGGTTGTTAGAATCATTCCAAGTGCTTTGATCTCTGCCTCAGTTTCCTCGTAGATGGGGTGGGAGGGTGAGGATGCCAATTATACCTAGAAGTGTGAGGATTCAACATAAATGAAACACCTTGCATTGCGGCTGGCACGGGGCGGGTACTAATAACGGGGTTGTCATGATTGCTGTTATTGTTACTGTTTTTCTTCTAGGAAGCAGAATCGCTGTTACCAACCCAATCCAGTTACTCAATCACAGGCAGCCAGCCCCATGTCAAGCACAAGGAATAAGACGTTGGCGGGCTAGTTTACCAGGCAGCAGATGGCTAAAATCATTTCGGTCCTCAGAAATTGTCAGTTTTGTCCAGTCCTTGCCCCTTGAGTGGCGGGAACACTAAGAACACACCCTCCAGAGTCACCAGAGAAAAGTTAGCTTTCCTCAGCCCATTCCTCTGACATACCCTCCCTCCCAGGCTTGCCCCTCCAGAATGAAGCCAGTTCAAGGCAGGAAATGACAAGATTTAAATAATGGGTGCTGGTGTTCAACCCTCCTTGACCCTTTAATGACTTTCTCGTTCCTTTTGTTTATAATTTACAGGTAACCTCCTTATAATGAGAAGTGGTTAAGACGCCAAGAATGGAATATAATCCACCAAGTGAGTCCTCTTTAAATGAGTTGCCTGACAGGGATGGGTGGGGAGGGGGGATGGAATTCAGGAACCTTTCTGTATCCTTGGATGCCCTGGGACCCTATCCAGCAGAGTCCATCTTGTTTCACCCCCACTTACATCCAGTGACCCCTCATCAAGTCCTAGAAGAAGCAGGTCCTCTCCCAGCCACTCCGGCTCACTTCTCACCCCAGCACAGGCCCTAGTTCTTGTCCCCTGCCTATTGTCAGGCCGAAGAGCAAGGGAATCAAACTAAAAAGTGACTCTTATCTGATTGGGGCAGGGGGTGCTGTGTCTTTTCCCTACGGTAAGGGAGCAAAGTATCTCAGATCAATGAGTGTTCTTCATGAACAAGACACACAGTCCTCCCTGCTTCTGGCTGCCGTGTCCGGCCGCTGTGGAGGCTGTTTAGGTCGAGTTACTCCATAATACACATAACTTCATCTTTCCATTGTCCCAAATTTGTCAACTTTTATCAATGAAATCCATTGTCTGCTCCTAGGGGCTTCCTTTTTGTTTGTTTGTTACTTTTTGAGACAGGGTTTCTTTGTATAGCCCTGCCTGTCCTGGAACTCACTTTGTAGACCAGGCTGGTCTTGAACTCACGGAGAGCTCCCAGCAACTGCCTCCAGAGCGCTGGGATCAAAGGCATGTGCCACCACGCCCAGCACTTCCATTATTTTTAACACCCCTCTTCCAAATACTGAGAAACACAATGGAATATTTTATGCAATTTCTGTCTTGGATCACCCATGGTTAGCCAGCCTCTGTATTACAGAGCCTGTCTGTTGCCCACTCAGTCAAGGACAGTAGTCTCAATCTGTGGGTCGCAACGGATTGTGCATTTCCGATATTTACATTACAATTCATAACAGTAGCAAATTTGCAGTTATGAAGTAGCAGCACAAATAATTTTATGGTTGAGGGGGTCACAACAACCTGAGGATCTGTATAAAAGGGTTGCAGCATTAGGAAGACTGAGAGCCACTGATCTAGGAAGACAAAACCCTTCAGGTCTTTATGGAAACCACCAGCGGCTGATGCGAAGGTATTTGAGAACTTAGCAAACAGCAAAGTCTATGTTCTTGAGAATTCCACCCACCATGGTCTTTTGTAACTGGTCCATTTACTCATTCCGTTCAAGAGATAAGACTCAGAGTGTGCCCCACCGATGTAGCACTAGCCTAGCATGTTCAGAGCCCTGAAACTGGTCCTCAGCACCACCACAAAAAAACAAACAAAAACCTACTAGAAGAATTTAGACAATGTTGAAAGCATGGGCCGCTACAGCTTGTGTCTCACTGAGGCAATAATGGAATCTTCCCTGCTATTTCTCCAAAATGCTTTGGTGGGCATTCCCCAAAGGAGAACACATTCCTCATCCTTGATGGGTGGACCAAACCCAGAAGCAGAGACCACAGCACCACAACTCTCTCTGAATGGTAGCCCTCCCTCCCCTCTTGCTACATGGACAGACCCAAGGTGTGTCATCTATTGTTGGGGACTCTCATAGCAAGAAAGTGACTCCTCATGCTGCTTTTATGCTCCCCAGGGTGGGCCACCACACCTGGTCAATTCACAACGTTTTGAAAGGTTCAGAAGTGTGGTGGCTTCTTATTTTATTAACGTGGACACCAGGAACACTTCTCCTACACCTTCCCCAACCGTAAGCACAGCAGTCACCCCATCTGCGCTGTGTGGTTGGCATGGGTGTGGTCAGGGTCGAGGGAAACTGAGAAACAACCAAAAGACATGAATGGCCACACTAGAAAGAAGTAACTATTAGGAAAAATAGGGATCAGAGACTTGGAGCCAAGTACAACTGGGAATCACTCTGTAGTCCAAACTAGACTCAAACTTGTGGTAATTCAGCTTCTACCATCCTGAGCGGATAGAGTTCCACAACTCACTTGAGAAGAGTGAGACTCTTGCCAATGAGACAGTCTCTATGAATGGCAAGATGGTACAAGATGCTTTCTGGGATCATGTCTGTGGATCTGGCTGGCTGAAACCAGTTTAGGCACTTCTGGGGGTTGGGGTGTCTAAGATTCTAAGATAGTCCATTACTGGGAAGAAAAGAGCAATAACGGTTCAGTGGCCACTCCTGCCTCTCCCTGGTTCCCTGCCCAAAGCATCGCAGTCAGGTGGGGGTCCACCCATATTACCTTGCACTGGGACCCTAGTATCCCCACCCCACCCCCATTATCAGGATCCTAGCCTGGACGCTGGCATCAGCCCCTCCCAGGACACTTTCTCTAAACTTCCCCTCCCCATGCGTTCTCTGTAGTGGCATTGGGTTATCTGACCGTGTTCCTCCTCAACCTACAAACCTCCATCCTTCCACAGCTGAGACAAGCACCAGTCACCAGGAAATGAGACTCCAGACAGCTGCCCATGGAATCCTGGGAATTTGGCTTCCAAAAATGAAAGCTGCTTTTATGTCCTTCCCTGAGTAATTACCTATTAATTTTTCACACCCAAGCTCAAATTCTGCCTCCTCCTTCTTTCCATAGGTCTGAAGCAGGGTTTTTTTCCCCCTCCTGTTATGTTATAGCCCTTATTCAGTCCTAATAAAGGCACTAATGGCAGCCTGCCTGGTGACAGAGATCTTTATGGACATGTTTGGCTCTCCCACCCTGAGGAGTCTGAGTTCCTAAGGGCAGAGTCTATGACAGGTACCAGATGAACCTCATTAATGAACACATAAATGAACTAAGGAGCGCAAATTTTCTTCACTGTGGAAAAATAACAGCAAAGTGACTGAAGGCCTTATAAGGAATACAGATGTCTCCCTTCTCTCTTTTTTTATGAAAGTTTTTAATTTTTATTTTATGTGTATGGGTGTTTTTTCCTGAATGTATGTCTGTGTACCATGAGCATGAGTGGTACCCATGGAGTCCAGAAAATGGTGTCAGATCCCCTGGAACTGGAGTTATAAACAACTGTAAGCCCAGCTAAGCGTGTGCTGGGAATTGAACCAGGTCCCTTGGAAAAGCATCAGTGCTCTTAATCACTGAGTTCTCTCTCCAGAGCTTCCTTCTTTCTTTTCATGTAACATATACTTTAGTCCTCTATCATTTTTATAAATTATTTGGTACATCACTACAAGGATGGGTTGGGCAACTTATTATACACAAACTTCATATTATTTATTTCCATTTAACTTTTATAACTACTTTTTGTTAAGTATAGAACTTCCCAGCTAAGAGCTTTAAAATTGCTTCCAAAACCAACAAACTCATCTGCAAACTCAACCTGAAGAACTATGCAAATCACAATCTCCTCCTGCCTGGAGAACTACCTACTGATCAAGGCCCTATTAGAAAAGTCCTTCCAAGTCCAGTACATACGGCCCATGGAATTCAGGCATCACTCAATTGGTAAGAGTGAGTGCTTGCCTAATCTAAGCATAGTAATCCAGCTTGTCTAATCTGCATACACCTTTAATTCCAGCATTTGGGAGCCAGAGGCAGGCAAATAAATCTCTGTGAGTTCAAAGCCAACCTGGTCTACACAGTGAGTTCCGGGACAGCCAGAGCTACATAGTGAGACCCTGTCTCAAAACAACAACAACAAACAAACAAACAAAAAAGAGTGCTTGCCTGGCACTCAGGGAGCCCTTGGTTCAATCCCCAGCACCCACATACGCAATCCCAGCACTTGGGAAGTAGAGGTAGGGG
>CABHPQ010142465.1:0-22059 GCA_902168405.1 Peromyscus aztecus
TTTTTTTGTAGAAAGACACTATCTGTGCAAAAGGAGATAAGTGAGAACAGGAGGGCAGACAAGCAGGAGTAGAGGAAGGTAATTACTTAAACTATATTATATTATTGCTAGAACATATCATAAAAAGTCTATATTGTATATACTTAGTAAGTTAATAAAATAGGAGAGAGGAATAAAGAAATATGTATAGGTAAATACTATTGTCTTCAGATTTGAGACTCTATATAACAAGAAACAGAAATGTTGTATTATTTCAATAAATTAAAGTTATCAAGAAAGATTTTCAGACAACTCCAACAGAATGAACATAAAGAGACAACAGTATAATTGTAGTCTCCCTGGCACATGTTTGGTAGATTGAAAACTTATCAAGTTAAAAAGTCCCAGCAGGTATGTGGCATGATTTTACTTATGATTTGATGGTTATCATATTTGCAAGGTTGTTTTTATCAAGAATTTTCCGTGATTTCATTCATAGCTTTAAAGGCTGCACCACAGCTGTCATCTAAATTGGTGTGGTCTCTGGTTGTTGTTCAGTGTTCCAAGAAGGGATCTAGGGAGTAAATATCCTATATCAGGAGTTCACAAATTATGGTCCAACATGCCAAAGCTGACCATTGCCTGATGTTGATGTTATATAATCCAAACAGGTAACAACGGTTTCCATATTTTTAAGTTCATCAACTTCAAAATAGCATGTCAAAATATCACAATTATATGAAATTCAAATTCCTATGCTCATAAATAATTTTTGACAACATTGTCCCCTTCATGTATTTACATACCATCTATAGAGAATTTCTGGGCAATATGACTAACGAGCAATAGCAACAGAGAGTTTATGGCCTAAAAATCCTGAAATATGTACCATGCAGCCATTTACAAAACTGCCTCCCACCTCTGCTCTTGGCTAATTGAGACTAACCTTTATGCTCTAAATCAACTCATAATTACAGACGCTTATAGCTAACCATCAGTCAACACGTTCTGGTGATCTTCATATGGTGATCATGTGAACTTCCTCCTGTAGGAGAAAGGTTCTGTAATCATATGGTGATCATATGATATTCCCCCTAGAGGAGAAATGTTCTTTTACCTAACCAAATCCTCCTGAGCTCTCCTCTGATACTTTCCATCACTAGCACCCAACCAGTAAGTTGGACAGGCCAGGAATACAGAAGCTGTACTTATTCCTTCTCTATCACAAACCAAGTCCACTCCAGCATCACTCTGACCCTGTGAGTCTCCCACGCCTCTCCATCCTCATGACTGCAGTCCTAGCCTTGAGTGTCCATGTTCCTAAATTCTGAAGGTGTCCTGTTAACTTAGTTTCCCAGGCTAGCACTTTAAAATTAAAATGTTGCAATATATTTTGTAACGTTGCGATAATTACAAAGTACAGAGAGAAGTACAAAGAGAAACAGAAGTGACTGTGAGGATCTTGCCAAAGGCCAAGTCTTCTCTATCCTATTGTTTCCCATGTCCTGACTTCTTTTGCTCCATTTCCCATTTGTTTACCTTGTGTTATTAATTAATGCACCTGTCAGTAAGAATCCAAGAGGGAAATATTTTTGCTACCTTTAAAAAAAATAAATTGTGAATTATGTTCTCAGAGAAAACAGTCTTGGCATGACATTCCTAGGTTTTCCTGTTTTTCATTGAGCATTGTAAGATGTATGCTTAAATATTAGACTTTCTGCTCACATTTTCCAAAACTATTATTTTAACACTTTTATTTCTGAATCTCATAAAACATGCTACTTGAATGCTTTTTATAATCAAATTTGTGAAATCTAAGGGAGTATATGGAATGTGGCTAACCTCTCATGAGAAAAGGGCTTTTTTTTATGTATCTCGATATTTTTCTATATGCTGTACTTTTCCTGGGCAGTCTGGCTTGTGCCCATGCATCTCTATAGCTTGTCTTCCTGAACTACGTTTCTTCTAATAACATGTATATTTGTTTATCTTCCTGAGGATTTCTGACCCTTTCAGCTGTTTAGTTCAAGTTCATTCTACTCTTGAAAAAAAAATGTTCTTTCATCCTTCAATGGTTTTATTATTCTGCTTGTTTAATCTTTTTAGAGTGTCTTCTATGCCTTTATGTTCCCTCGCTATCTTATTACAGTTTTGGGGTTGTCCTTGTTTGATTGTCCAGATCCTCAACCTGGTCTTCATGATCAGAGATTTATTTTTTTATCACACCTTAATACATTATACTGATAATCCTTCCCACGGAGATTTTTATTTGGCTTGTGTTTTTCTTTTGCAGCCTTTCCAATGGTTTTGCTTCAATGTTTCTCCTTGTGGACTTCTTCTCTCAGCTCTCTTGCTGCTCCTTGTATACCAGCTATTTGTCTTCTCCACCAGGAGCTAATTTTCTCCTTCGAACATACTTAATCATTGCTGTCAGTTCTCTGGTACTCCATACAACTCACTCTCACCTAGGTGCCAGTAATGTAGGATTAGCAATTTTTGGAGAAGTTATGTTGTCCTTGATTTCTGTGTTTTTTATGTGACTGCATTGGAATTTTTGCATTCTGTGTTATTTCTTTGCTTAGGTTATATTTTCAGCAGCTGTGGTCTTGAAGTATTTACAATGTTCTCATGGGGATGTATGTGGTACAGCTGAGCTTGTAGTTCAGGAAATAGTTTCTAAGTCCAGGAAGTCAAGGTGCCTGGTGTAAACTATTATTCCCTGCGTTGGCGATTAAATAACTCTGAGAGCAACCAGAGCTGCCTGATGTCACCACTATGGGAATGTCATATCAGCCAATTATTTACTGTGTCACTTTGCCTTTCATAAATGTTGAGGGATAAATATCCAAGGATAGTAAGGAGGAAAACAACCCTTTATGTTAAGAAGACTGGGAGTGGGGAGCACAAATAGGATAATTAAAAGAAGGACTTTGAAAATAAAAAACATCAAGGTTGGAAAGTAGTTAAAAAGGGACAGGTGGGACAAGTTTAGGGTCACAGGGTTTAGAGATTGTTGAGGTTATGGCATAACCTGGGCCACAATTTCTGTTTGCAGCCTATATCAAGGACATAGAAGGAAGGGTTTGCTCTCTGTCTGTTTATCCTTGCTCTGGATGGCAAGTTTATTCCTTCACTGGCATTAGAGCCTACTTCTCCAGGATTCCAGAATATACTGATGACCAGCTGAGATAACCAGCCTCATGGAGTGAACTGGATTCTTGGACTTTCCATCAGGAGATAGGCATTGTTAGAATAGTCAGACCATAACCTGTAGCTGGAGAATCTCTCTAGCTCCTGCCAAGTCCCGCCAGTCCTGGAGCCCACTTATAAAATAAACACACAGACTCTTACATTATTTAAACTGCTTGGCCATCAGCTCAGGCCTATCATTGTCTAGCTCCTACTCCTATATTTAGCCCATTTCTATTAATCTATACTTTGCCACGAGGCTCGTGGCTTATTGTTACCTTACATCTTGCTTGCCCTGGTGGTGGCTCCAGGCAGTCTCTTTCTCAGCCTTCCTGTTCCCTCAATTTTCCTCTCTGTTAGTCCCACCTATACTTCCTGTCTGGCTACTGGCCAATCAGTGTTTATTTATACAGAGTGATATCCACAGCAATAACCTTGTAAGCAACTCTAATAAATATTGTATGTATGTATTATATATATATATATGTGTGTGTGTGTGTGTGTGTGTGTGTGTGTGTGTAGGGAGAGGGAAGAAAGTTGGGAGGGAAAGAGAGATATGATGGATGATAGATAGATAGATAGATGCATACATACATACATACATACATACATACATACATACATACAGTAGACAGACAGAGAGAGAGAGAGAGCTGATAGATTTGTTCTTTCAGTTCTGTTTCTCTAGAGAACCCTTACTAATACATCCATCCTGTGATAAATACCTGGGAGCCACATGATGGAAGAATCAGGTAAAAATGAGCCAGACCTCACCACGAAGAAGTGCAAAATCAGGCAGAAGTACCTGATACAATGCAGAAGGGACTTTAGCATTAATGAATGGAAACTTCTAGGACCCACACTGAACCTTTCTTTCTGTTATTATATCTATTACTCAGCACATATGTTACAATGCATATAATAAAGGCCTGTCCTCCCAACCATTGATTTGGAAGCAGTAAATATAGGAATTTATTTGATTGGTTATTGAGGTATTTTTGTTTTTGTTGTTATTTTTAGAAACATGACAAGTATATTCTCTATTTCATAAGTGCAGAAGAGAAAAACAGGATTATGACTGGTAAGATGGCTCAGTAGGAAAAATTGTATGCTGACAAACCTGAACATCTGAGTTCAATCTCTAGGACCTACGTGATGAAAGGAGGAAACTGACTCTCTTAAGCTATCCTCTGACATCCACACACCACCTGCTCTGGCACACACACACACAAAAACACCCACACCCACACCCACACCCACACCCACACACACACACACACACACATACACACACACACACAGCTACTTATTTTAAAAATAATTATTTTTTTACTAAGCTAAATTAGTTTAAATTATATAAAAACAAAGTTTTCATAAACTTTTTATATTTGAAAATTAAGCTCCATGGCTTTATACTCATAACCACATCAAAAACCAAAATAGAAAAGCAAAGTAAAATAGTTGGTTTAACTGCAAATAGCAGAGTCTGCCCTGAGCTAAGATAGCATGTATGGAGTGCTTATACGTTGGGGGTAGGCGGTGTTGTTTCTTTCAAGCTTAAGTGCACCTTGAACTTCGATTCCTTTGTCTTGGCCTAAGCTATGGTGGGATTACAGGCATGTGCCAACACACCTGGCCAAGAAATGCCATTTGTTAGGACTCTGGTGATGAGCAAGCAGGAGATACATGCTGGCAAAGAAATTGTACAATAGTACCTCCATTACTGTGGATTTTCTAGATTTGGCAACATGAGAGAGAAGCAGTAGTGGAGAAAACCAATCCCAGCATGCCAATCAAGGCAGACTCCTCTTGAATTGGATCTAAGCACCGGTTGACATTGGTGATAGACTCTTTATAGGTTGGCAGCTCTTTTTTCTTGATGATACATTTTGAATTGATGAAAGTGATGGTTGGCACCTTGAAACAGAAAACAGAATTAAAATGATAATATTGAAAATGAACAAATTAATCCAGTGTTTTATGGTTTGGAAGGCATCTGAATTCAGATAAAGAGCCTTGTTAGGAATGTAATCATGAGTATCCTAATGTTTCTTGGCACTTATGAGCCATTATATTGTAAGATTTTATCTAATTCAGTACTGTCACCTGTACACTTCCTACCTCCACACACGTACGATCTCTCTTGTTGATAACACCCTTTATCACAGTGGTGGTGTATACTGCATGGATTATGATGATAATGCAGGTTATCTGTGTAGCCGGAAGTTTCTCTGGTCCCACCCAGCCCGCAGTCCCACAGCCGCTTATAAAATAATCACTCAGGCTTATATTAATTACAGACTGTATGGTCTATGGCTTAAGCTTCGTCTTTCAATATAATTAACCCATTCCTATTAATCTATATGCTGTCACGTGGCCGTGGTGTTATCAGTCTGCTGGCATCTCGTTGCTCCTTTGGCAGCGGCTGGTGACTCTCTTGACTCTGCCCTTCTTCTCTCTGTATCTCTGTTTGGATTTCCCACCTGGCTGTAATCTTTCTTACCATAGGCCAAAACAGCTTTATTTATTATCCAATGGGAGGCACACATATTCATAGCATACAGAAAGACATCCCACAGCATATCTGTATCATTTCCCTCATTAAAAATATAGTATATTAGCCTATTTTTCTCTCCTACTCCTCACTATTTGTAACCACACATGTTTTTATTGTCTCTTCAGTTGCCTCTGTTTCTATGTGCCATACTGGGAACCTTGCTTCAAACTGGTCTGACAACCTGGGAGGGATGTGTGAAGTTGGCACAAGGAAGAAACTGTGACCACCTGTTTCAAACAAGTGGCCCAGGATAGCTTGGGCCATTTTTATTTATACAATTTCAGTGGTTTGTATGGGAAAAAAAAAAAACAGTTTTAAATTTGTTACCTTAAGTTCCTAATAATTCCTAACAATAATCCTAACTTGTTCTTTTACTTCATTTCCCTTCCATCCCCAACTTGACCACCAGTAACCATTGCCTACTTGGCTCACAGTTCTCATTTTAAAAGCATAACCAGTGTTGCAAGCGACAAAGGAAACTACCTACAGGTAGAACAGTGTACTCAGCTGGCAGCATTTGTGGTTATAGCGTCATGCATGAAGAACAGTTTTCCCCTCCAGTGGTTAACATTTATTTATAGTAAAATCTAAGTTCTCACAATCAACTTGCCAGCCAAAGCTAGATCAATTTATTCTTCATTCCATACTACTCTCTCTCTTAAGGTAATATACCAGGTGTTATCCTATCATTCTGTAAGCAACTTGGAAGCTTACTCTTAATAGTTGGCACTGTTTATCCCTTGTACTCATGTCTCCTTCCTCTCAACTTCCTACAGTATTGGCGCAGCTACTAGAAATGCGAGAACTGTGGGTTTCTATGATTCTACTTTGTTCTCTGTCTCTAGACTGTTCCCATTAGCTCCTGATACAATCTATTTATCAGCATTTCTCATAGACTCTTGTGGTTAAAATCGTTCTCTCCAGAACAGTAATGCAAATATGTAATATTAAACTTCATGAGCTACTATGACTCTTTCAGGCTAGTCACAAGGTGTGTTGGAAAGGCAACATCCTGTTCTTAAAAAGCCTGAATTCATAGTCACACTTGAAACATCAAAGGCTTTAGGGGCTGAATCAGATCCACTGTGTATTTTTAACCGCATCCCCTCTGGCTCACACAGAGGAGAGTCATCAGGGGGAGTTTTCCTTTTGTAACAGCTATTTTATCCATAACCCTGAGAAAGTGAAACTAGAGGCAGTCAGCAATATGGCTTGTATAGCAAAGGTAAGGAGAGCAAATAGCACATATGCTCCAGGAGTCACACCCAGAATTATGCAGCGAACTGTCCACGGGCTTTGCCAAATGGGTCAGGGTCTCTCCAGGGTCCTGCCACAAGGAGAGCTTGTTCCTGCTATTCTCAGGCCTTGTCTCCAAAGAAGTGCCATGGCTCCCTTTTTTGTTTTTTTAATTGGAGCTTGTGAATATCATGGGGAACCATGCCAAGGGCAAGTCTTAATTGTTTGTAGAGGACTAGAAAGAGAATAATTAAAAGGAAAAATAAGATAATACCAATAGCCAAGTTAATGATAAGTGTCCAAAAGTTTTTGTGGTCATAAAAGAGGTAACTGAATTTAAAAAAATGAGATGCAATCTTTTAACCAGAGGACAACTGAAGATATGCATGAGAAATACTTGCAATTTGCTCATTGAGAGAATGAATATTCATTTCTATATGAGAACTATCCCATATACACCTAATAAGAGCTTGAATTGGTTCCCAAGGATAATCAGAACCCTTGTAAGAAAATGGTATAACACAAATCTATTTATAATTTATATGACAAGCTGCAATAAGTCTAATCTTAATAGTTTGAATCTGTGTGCCCATGTATAAGACAGCTTCCTCCAGTACATTTGACTCTATCAACAAGGCCCTTATCAATATACTGTTGAGTAAAAAGAGCAACAGAAACAATTGGGGATTGCTGTGGGATGTTCTGTATAGCAAATGTGTTGCTCTGATTGGTCAATAAATAAAACACTGATTGGCCAGTGGCTAGGCAGGAAGTATAGGCGAGACAAACAGAGAAGAGAAAAGAACAGGAAGGAGGAAGGAGACACTGCCAGCCAGCCACCACCAGGACAAGCAGCATGTAAAGATGCCGGTAAGCCACGAGCCACGTGGCAAGGTATAGATTTATAGAAATGGATTAATTTAAGATATAAGGGACAGTTAGCATGAAGCCTGCCACGGCCATATAGTTTGTAAGCAATATACGTCTCTGTGTTTACTTGGTTGGGTCTGAGCGGCTGTGGGACTGGCAGGTGAGAGAGATTTGTCCTGACTGTGGGCCAGGCAGGAAAACTCTAGCCTACAAACATAGGCTTGTAAGCAAGAATGAGTAGGAGAAGTTTATAAAGGTATTTTAATAGCAGTATAGTTAGTAGTTGTAAAGAGTTTATATCAATGTCTTTGAAGAATGAAATTGTATGAAGGTTTGGACAAAAAAAAATGGGAGTGACACATCCTGGGGAAAGCCAATGATCAACAAGAATTGATTTTAGAATAAGGTCATCAGACCAAGAAAAAGAGGGATGTGAAATAAAATAATTTCTATAATCAATACCAGGGCTGGAAACTGACCAATCACAAATCTTATCATTTTATCATGTGCAGGCTCACATCTTGAAGGCTGCACCCAGTGACACATTTCTTCCTGCAAGGTCACACCAGCTAAATCTACTCCAACAGTGCCAATGACAGGCAACCAAGTGTTCAAATACCTGGAAATATGGGGGGAGTTTTCCGTTCAAACCACCACAAAATGAGTTTGTATTTACACTATAACTTTATGCATCCGTGTTAGGATACTTACCACTAACTGGTGCACAGTAGTATCATATCTTGAACTTCATAATCCACTAATGATGTTGAACAAGTTTTTATTTATCTGTGTGCTGTCTGTGCATCATCTTTCATAAAGCGCCTGTTCAGGTCTTTAGCATATTTCTTTTTTATAGACGTTTTTTAGATTTCACATGCCTGAGAATTTGCCGTATGTATGTATGTATGTATGTATGTATGTATGTATACCACAGGTGCCAATAAGTATCAGAAGCCCTGAACTGGCATTATGAAAGTGTGTGAGTCACCATGTGGGTTCTTTTTTAAGAGCAACACAGAGCATTTCTTCAGTCAGGATTATTTCTTAAGAAGTCTTAGTAAAAGCAAGCCGGGCAGTGGTGGCACACACCTTTAATCCCAGCACTCAGGAGGCAGAGCCAGGCAGATCTCTGTGAGTTCGAGGCCAGCCTGGGCTACAGAGTGATATCCAGGAAAGGCACAAAGCTACACAGAGAAACCCTGACTCGAAAAAAAAACAAACAAATAAGAAAAAAAAAGAAGTCTTAGTAAAAGCTTTACTTTTCTTCTTTCTTTTTATTTTTGAGACAGGGTCTCACTATATAGAGCAAGTTGGCCTTGAATTCAAAGAGTTTTACTTGCCTTTGCCTCCCAAGCGCTGAAATTAAAACTGTTAGTCACCACATCATTTTCATTTAATATATAAATTTGAAAAGTTCTTTGTATAGATTGAGAAACTATCCTTTACCAGGTGTCTTTTGAGAAATATTTTTCTCTGTTTCTCTGAAAACATTTTCCCATTCTTTTCATTCTCTTTCTTAGAGAGTACTTCAAGAATGTTATGGGGGTCAGCTGTTCAACTCTTTCATGTTTTATAATTTTACCATTATATTTTAAAAATCCATATGCAATGTTGCCTCCCTTTTCTCCTGCATTACATTTTAGACAGTTTATTATTGATATTTCATGTACATGTGTATAATTCCTTTGAGTTACTGTCTGTGATACTGTAAGGTCCTTGCTGTAGAGTCTTATTTTACCTGTGTTTGGACATTAAATTCACCTCTGACCTTTATTGGGTCTATCATTCCTCTATTGAGTTACTTTTGCTCTTTCACTGAAGGTCAGTTAACTGTATTTATATGGATCTATTTCTGTTCCATAAAAGTAAATCTCTTTACCAACCTGTCTTGGTTACCATATATTTACAATAACATTATATGATTTGGGTTCTTTGTTTGGCTTGATGATAGTGAGCTGGTTATTCTGGATATTTTCTTCTTTTTGTATGAATTTTAAATTAACTATAAAATAACATTTTGTGCTTACTTTTTTTTTTTAATTTGCCAGCCACCAAGAATGGCCTTGTTAAACAAAAGGTGGCACAAACAGGAAATTATATTTTCATTTTGTTTCTTTTAATATCCAATTCTGTTTGAACAGATCCATCTTTGATAGATCTTTCTGGACTCTCCAAGATTTGCCCTAACTGTATTTCAGTATCACAAATCACAGAGCAAAGAAATCAACATCTTTTCTTTGTTTAGAAGACAGGCTACCTAAGAGCCAAACAGCATGGAATTCAAATGCAAAACATATAAATGTGGCGATGTTAGAGAATATAGCTTATACAGAAGTTGCCCAGTTCCACATCAACAAAGAATCATTTTGAAGTAACCTAGGAAAAAAATTGACATTCAATTAAGCCTAAAGCATATACAAATCAAGTCTAATTAGTCCAGCCCTCTAAATATGATCTGCAATTATGAGATAAATCTACCCACCGAGATTTATTAAGCCTTATCATTTTTGAACTGAAACTTCAATGAGTCTGCCTTTAGCTGCACCCTGCAGTGACTGGCAAGGACTTCCTAATCCTTCTGGTTCCCCAGGTACATGTGCCAAATGAAACACTGCGTTAGTACAGTAACTAGAACTAGATTGTGTTCATTAGCTCCCTTTTATTCTCCTGCCCTGTGTTTCTGCCTTTCCATTTTCCTAAGCAATGACAACTAGAAGTCCACACTGGTGGCCTCACATTATCTGTTGGGAGAGTGAGTCTGCACCTCTGGCATTCAGCTAATTCAATGGCAAAGGCTGAGATGCTGGATCCAGCACAAGGTCTCAAATGAGAAGCAGGCAGCCATAGCCAATGTTGTGTTAAGGATACCTGCTGTGCTGCATTCCCAGTGACTCTGGTGCCCAGATGTCCTGCATTGTAAAATTCACAGCAGCTTGAAGTGTATGCTGCCTGGAGAAGTAACCTTGAGGGAGGTGCATGGCAAAAACAATAGTCCTTAGTTCATCTTGCCCCTTCCAAAGCACAACCTTAAAACATTGCCAAATGCTCTGTTCAAATTTGCCTTCCTTGACCAGGAAAGACAATTCCCAGTTTGTTTGCTTTTAGCTGTGTTTCCAAGAAAAAGAGTGTTTGTTCAGTGCTGTGGTTTTCCTGTCAAACTCCTTCAGTCATATGTAGCTAAATATCATCAATTATCCCTTTCTCTCTTAAACAAACCAAAGTGGTTCTCCTGGCTCAACTTAACAAGGAGGGTGCCTTTCATTGTGTTGTTGGCTGCTGAGTTGAAATAACTATTTCATTGAGGTGTTGTTCCTTTCTCTCTTCTGCTCATTAACAAAAGTTAGCAATGAAGCAAATTCAAATAACACACATGCAAGTCATGAGGTGGAGATAATTTCTTTCTTTTTTTTTTTAAAGATTTATTGATTTATTATGTATACAGCATGTATGACAGCATCCAGAAGAGGGCGCCAGATCTCATTACAGATGGTTGTGAGCCACCATGTGGTTGCTGGGAATTGAACTCAGGACCTCTGGAAGAGCAGTCAGTGCTCTTAACCTCTGAGCCATCTCTCCAGCCCCAAGGTGGAGATAATTTCATTCATAACATGAATCTATGATTGTTTTATATTTATTTATTTACTGTATATGGGGAAGTAAGTGTCATAGCATGCTTGGGGATATCAGGGAACAACCTGTGGATGTTAGTTTGCTCCTTCCACCATGTCGATTCTTGGAACTGAACTCAAGTTGTAAGGCTTGGCCACAAGCACCTTTACTTACTGAGCCATCATGCCAGCTCATAATAAGCATTAAAAAATTGAAAACAGAAAGAGATGTTTCCTTGATGACTTGTGAAAATTGCACTTATCTGTGGGCATAAGGACAAATCTTTACCAAACATTGCTAGGGATGATGCTGGTTTAGTAATTTAGAAGTTGTATGTTCTCCCCCAATAGCCACGACTTTACTAGTACTGAGTATTTGACTAGGTTTCCAGTAACAGGCATAATTTCCTTCTCTTTGAGTGGTTCTTAAGTCCTATTAGAGAGCTGTTGGTTATTGTAAAGCTATGCATGCCACTAATGTCGGATCATTGTACCATGCTAGTCATTAATGTGGTTCATAATTATCATGGGAGAGTGAACAGGATGTCATCTATGGACATGGCAAACTGGAGGAGGAAAATCCCATGAGATCAACCCTACACAAAGAAGTTCAGGTAACTTAGAAAAGCTGGGAACAGGAGAGATGGTCTTCCCTAGGGAAGAACATACCAATTGGTTGTTCAACACCAAATGGTCAGCCCTAAAAACATACATACAAGTAACTTTTATGGATTGAATGGGTTATATTTAGGAATACACACACACACACACAAATATGTGTGTGCATGCGGTTGCAATTAGTGAAAAAGAGCCTATGGATTTGAAGGATAGCAGGAAGGTATATTTGGGAGCATATAGAGGAAGGAAAGGGAAGGCAAAATTATATTATAATCTCAACAACAAAAAAAAAAGAACATGAGCACACATAAATGTGCAAAACATTACATGGGAGCATGTATGTCAAATAAATATAAATTACAAGGAACTGATTCTTTTCTTAATGAGGATTAGTCTAGGGCGGTGGTGCACACATCTTGTTACATAGGTGAGTGCTCCTGTTAGTACCACTGAGGTAGATGTTTCACATCTTATGTCTTAATGTAACCTCTATATACACCAAAATAGATAGAGACTGTTATGCACAGAGTGATAATAATATACTATGCCCAGAGCATCCATTCAGCAAACCCTTCTGTTTATATTCTTGATGCTGACAAGATAGGAGAGTCCAGCACATTAACATTTTTATTTTCCTGTCATTATCTGGCTCAATCATCTGAGAAAGCTGCTTTTTCTTTCCTGCAAAACATTTAGATCACTACTTGTTTGACCATCCCATACCACCTGGAAGACTAGGTATAAATTCTGTTCACATTGTGCACTACCCTGCCAAAATTGTATTAGTTCAAAAATTGGAACACGTAATAGATGTTATAGATGCTGAAGATTTTGATGTCTGCTATTACCGGTATATATTGATTGATTCTCTTGGACTACTCCAACAGCATTTTAAGTCTGACAGCATACAAAACCTTCCATGGAGAGAAGTACTTAAGGAACTTTCACTCCATAAACTATGAGATTAGAAAAATGATTGTCTTGATTGTCTGACATTTTTTATTGTATATCACTTATTTTTCACAACTCCTCCCCCCCCAAAAAAATCACCTCTAGTTTTTTTTTTTTCATTTAAATCAAACATGTACAAAATAGAATGTGTGCGCACTGTGCTAAGCTGTGGGAACACTGAAGCTGGTAGGTGTGGTAGCAGATATCGTCCCACACACAAGATCGTGTGCACATGCACACACACACACACACACACACACAGAGAGAGAGAGAGAGAGAGAGAGAGAGAGAGAGAGAGAGAGATGCAACATGAAAACAGTTACTTAGTTTTTCATTGCTTCTATATTCTTGGAGGTGAGCAAAGCTTACTGAAGGAAAGACTCCACCAGACCATGTAGTTGCTGCATCTCCAATTCTGCATGTGGTCATCTACCTCCCTTTCTGCCTACAAAGAAATCAAAGCCTCTTGGCATGTTTTCCTGTGATGTCCTCCCAGATCTCATTCTTCTATCACTCAGCTGGTTATCAAGTGGCTAGAAAGAGAAAGAAACGCATCTGAGTTGCTATATTATAGCTATCAAAGCCTATTTTTTCCATCATTGCACAAATCCTATCTTTGGGAGAAATGCACATAAAACATAGCAAAATTCAAAGTCAATGAATAGGGAGGCTACACTTGGAAAGGTAGTACTATAAAAGGAGAGGAAAAGTAACTCTTCAGGGGAAGTGAGCAAAAAAAGAAATCACAAAGACACTGAGCTCTCTCTGTTGACTGTAAACAGAAGGATGTGATGAACCACTGGACTCTAGCCTGAGGTACAGATGGGGAGAGCAGCCATATCCTTCCAGGTCCCTCATTCGACTTTAATGTATCTCAACTGCATCACCAAGTCCATGGAAACAGTGGAAGGATTATGTACTAGAGGAGAAACAAGAGTCAAGTTTCTTCTCAGGCAGAATATCTTAGTCATGCAGAGGTTGGGGTGTCGCGTGAGTGGAAGGTAAAAAATAAGGAGACTGTTTTCCCACTGTCACTATAGTACACATGAGAGGTTGATGGAGTATTGAGGCAGAGAAGTGACAAGATGGATAGAATGTGGAAAAGAGATAGAATATGCGTTAGTGTGAGACAGACCTCACAAGAAGTGCTAACTGATTTCACACAGTGGGTGAAAGACAAAAACGAAGCTGGAATTTCACTGAGATTTTCTGGTTGGAATAAACAAATGAAGAGTCAGTTTCCCTGACCACAGCAAGGAATTTTAAAGGGAGAGCCTGCACACAGGAAGCTGAGTTGTGTTTCAAAACATGCTGTTTACAGCTGAATACAGCTAATGAGGACTGTGGGCTGGTTTTTGTTTTGCTCACTGGCTTCTGGGATGCTACCCTAGTGAGATTCACTTGTCCCTGGTCACAGATCCATCTGGTACCTGAGAGTTTTTGCCATGATTTAACCAGTAATCTCTACAGTGCAGATACTGGCTGCTGTCATTTGCCTTAGAGTAATCTTTTAGAAACAACCTCTGGGTTAAGACTATTAACAAATGGTAATAGTTGTGGACAAGTGCACCAACCTACTGATTTTCTTTGCACTGGTTTCTCCTATTTTGGAAAGGAAGTCAACTAGACCAGACAGAAGAATTCTGCTGAAATGATGACCATGGTATTTAGAGAAGACAGTGTGCACTGGAACGCAAGTTAACAGAAAAGCAAGGTAGCTTGGAGTCTGTGTTGGTTTGAATAGTGTAACCCCCTAAAATTCATGGTTACCCATAAAACCTCAGACCCGTGTCCTTATTTAGAAATACACTATTTTACATCATCGTCATTTACACACCATCAAAATACATTGTATCCAAGTATACAGTTCTTAAAGATTTACTAAAATATTATGTTTTGATATAATAATTTTGTTTGTAAAATACCAAAAAAAACCCCATGGATTAGAATGAACCGTGCACTATGATTTGTGTCCTTAGATCAGATAGCGGTGGCAAAGAGAGAGAGAGAATACATTTGCATAACACATGCAAATATGTTTCGCTATCGAACAATAGAATATATCAACCTTTTTCAAAGTGGTAATACCTTTCATGGTAGTAAATTTTAGAAGAAATCTATTTACTATAAGGACAAGCAATCTATATACTTCAGTGGCTCCTATAAACGTACGGGATGGAAATATAATTAGTGTTCATGGACATGGCCCTGAGTCATCAGTGAAGGGTTCTATTCAATGCCTTTGTTTCCTAAGCAGCAGCTGTCTAATACAGTCACAAATGGATGTAAGTGAGTCTTCAGAAAATGACTGACAGCTTTTGTCATGCCCAGTGTCAGCAGGAGAAGAACTGGCAACATGACAGAGGACATTCGATGGAGTAAGGGAGGCATATGACATCATGGTTTGGGGGTGGTAAGGGCAGCAGAATGAGGGAAAAGAGTCACTAAAAGGACAGAGACTGGAAGCAACACTTTGACAGAAAGATGTATTAAAAGTAAAATGTGGAAAATGCCAATTCCTGGCTGCACCAGAGCAACACAGGGCTGGAACCCAGGAGGAGTGGAAGGACAGAAAGAAAGAGGATTTCATTAAATAGTGGTCACCTCCCTTATATGGGTAAGCAGCACCGTGATATACCATTTCCTGTGTCAGCTATTAAATGATTCCCATATATATTATTCCCCATGAGTCTTCAAAACAAGTCACGAAGTTAGCATCATGGTGCCTCTTGGTTTTTTATTTTATTTTATTTTATTTTTTTCTGTGTACTTACCCTGCGAGGAGAAGTCATGAACACGGCAAATCCACTAACAAGAGTTTTATTTAAAAAATAGAAAGGGGAAACAAAAGAAGATGTGCTCAGGCCTGTGGAGAACATGTGAAAACAGAGGGCACGACAGGGTCTGCCTTTCAAGGGCTAGCCTGCGCATGTGCACTCGGGTACACATGGCTAATCCGTGCATGCACATAGATTACATGGGCATGCTGCGTGATTACGTGACCACGTAGTACACGGGTTTACATATGGCGCATGACACAGAAAGCATGTGCTATCACTAGGACGTGACTATCAGTGCCCATTTTATGAAGGTAAGGAAGTTTGTAGCAAACCACTTAGCTAATGGATAGTAGTTACCGCTTAACGAGAGGATTGTGTCTTCGCAATTTTTTGAAGTCAATGGATCAGAAGAGCTTGACATAGCAAACACCCGAGAACATCGAAGATGTGAAGTATTTGTGCATGGATCTTGATGAGTTAAACCTGAACTGAAACCTTTAGGAAAATTTAAACGAGTACAGGATGGGAGCTCAGAGGAATATTTAAGAAAAGTAAACCATAGTGATACCTTGAGCAGATGTCAGTAGTGAAAGAAATGGTAGATATGCAAACCAATGCTATGTGAGTGTGTTAGCGATGTGGGATAATCTGTGTCCAAATGTCATATATTGAATATTGAATTTTTTACTTCAGTTTGACAGTACTTTCTTTAATTATTTTTGCCGAAAGTCACGATTACATATTTTAAAAACTAGGTCACAGCTGTTATTTGTTTGATTTTTTTTTTTTTTTGAAGAGAAGGGGCGGCTGAGTCAGATTAGAAATCTGCAGTCAGAGATTTTCACTCATAGCAATTTAACCAGATGTTCTGAGAAGTTGATGGCTACATCTTCAATGCAAACTTTAAAAGGATTACTACAGTTATAAAGACAAGCTACCTTGAAAGACAATCATGTGTTTCAAAATCAATGTTCTAGAAGACCTGATGAATAGGTTCCCTGAAAAGCTTGCTATATATTTTAGAGGTAGTTTTATTAAAGTGGGTTAAATATGGCTAGTGGAAATAGGTAGAGAAAATAAGCAGGAATTCCTAGTAAACTAAATAAAATATTATCGCCATAAATATATTTATGAAAATACGTTTACATCTATACCAACTTAAAGTAGATATTTTGTTTAAATTGGAAAAACTGTTAGCACATCTAAATGAAAATTATTCCTCCATATACAATTAAGCAATAAAAAATATTAGTTAAACGCTGGGTAGTGGTGGTGCACGCCTTTAATCCCAGCACTTGGGAGGCAGAGACAAGCAGATCTCTGTGACTTCCCCTGGTCTATAGAGTGAGATACAGGATGGGCACCAAAACTACACAGAAAAACCCTATCTCAAAAAACCAAATACACACATACACACACACACACACACACACACACACACACACACACACTAGTTAAATGTGGCTCCAATTCTAGAGCATAATGACAGTGTTTTGTTCAGTGTCCTTCCAACATGACATTGTTTGGTGGAGTTTCTAGGTGTTGTGAAAAGTTTAGCAAGAAAGAACTCATGGGGCAAGTCTTTAGGTATCCTGTCTTTGATCTGAGAGCTAATGCATTCATAAATATTCATTCCTAGTAGACAGAGAATTACATGGCTCAAAGTATTTGATTTTAGTGTTTGTATCGAATGACTTATCAAGGGAATCACTGAAACTGCACTTGCCACACTTCGCCTAAGAAAGAAAAGTCAAATGTTTCACATAATGATCAATGTAAGTCCCTCAGTGTTGGGCTTACATGGCATGAAGGACGGTCATTATCCAATGGAGGAGGGGCAGGATGCCTGGCCCTTCTTGACAGAATGACCTTGTTCAATGCCCTCTGTGCCACTCACTCCTCCATTCTTGATCATCAAGTTCCATTTATCATTCTAATTAGGCAGCATCTTGCCAGCTCAATCAGCCTCAATTACTTTAGGCCTCATTAGTGACTGACATTCTGTAACAAGTGCATCTTTAAAAGAGCAAGGTCAGATAAAGATGTTGAGCACAAACAGAGTAACCCCATATCTATCTCTATACAGGGGCCTTAATTATATAAAAACATTCATAATATAATCTAACTCTGAGGAGTTTATTTCATGGTCAGATTGTAACTCTTGGGTCAAAGATATTTTTGTTTGTATTTAGCATCATCGATGCTGACAGTTTGAGTTTCAAATCTTCGACCACAATATTTGATAGTATATTATAGTAATAGCTGTCCATCAAAGAAACTGTTCTTCATGGTAGTGAAGTTTGTTTCACATAAGGTAATTAATATCATAATATTAAGAAAATAAAGAAGAAAATTCTATTTAGAATCAGTGGTCAGTGCATAAATGTACCCATTTCCAGTTATTTAAATCTAAAAAAATAAAACATATTAGGAAATCCCTGTACTTGGGGCTGGAGAGATGGCTTAGCTCTTAAGAGTAATTGTCACTCTTGCAGAATATCCAGGTTTGGTTCCCAGCATGAATGTGATGGTTATAAAACTGTCTATAACTCCAGTTTCAGGGTGTTCTAACACCTTCTTCTGACCTCCACAAGTACCAGGCATACACATGGTACACATATGTATTGCAGACAAAACATTCACACATACAATTAAATAAATAAATACAAAAATAAAAGATAAAATAAGAATTCAGTGCTTAGAAACTTGTACATAATATCAATATTTACAGGTGAAGCATTAATCTAATTAATTTTATCAATAAAAAACTGGGAGTCAGATATTGGGGTAAGAACCTGAAAGATCAGTGAAGTAGGGAGCAGCCACCATTCGCTTCCTACCATTTCTCTGTCCAAAAGAGATGAGATCCTCTCTCCGCCCTGCCTTACTACTTCCTTCTCCTCTCTGTCTACAGTCCTCCAAACCTCTACAGTTAATTTAAGTCAGCTAGTGGCTAACTCCTCCCCCTGACTCCAAGCAAGCTTTATTTGTCAGAGCACAATCAAAATATCACACATTTCCCCCATTTTGTCTAAACAAAAAGCGAAGGTTTTTAAGTGACCTAGTAAAACTATATACAATAAGTACAATATCTATATACAAATACCTACCAGCAAGAATTATATTAATAATGTTCAGTCCATTTGTATTTGGTAAATTCAGAGAAAATACTCCATTATCTATCATATCTTGGTGAGTCCAAAATGTTGTACCTAATTCACTTTCTATCCTAACTTGTATTACCAACCCAAAACTATCTGTTTATAGCTCTCAACCTTATACAGTTTACACCTCTTTTGTGAGTTTGTTTTCTGAATTTGGTGACAAGAAAAACTATAATTATCTAGTCTTCAACTCCATCAGAGACCTGAGAAGGATATAATATTACCTGAGTAAACAGGAAGTGAAGAGGAAACAACTTCCAAAACTAAGAAATGACAGAAACAGCTGGCTACCTAGACAGTCATCCAGGGTTCCTCTGTAATGTTGGGACATCCATCTTCAGCCTGCAGCCCTAGAATATCTGATAGACTTTTCTGTGAAGTGTTGATACAAATGTAAACTATTTTTATATTCCTGTTTAAGATAATTTGTATATTGATACAAATACAGAACTATATTTGTTATAATGTACATATATTTCTACTCTTATTTGAAATATTTGCATACTGATACAAATGTAAATTTATATCTGTCATACTGTATTATGTTCTACTTCTGTTTAGGATATTTTGTATATTGATATATATTTAGGATTATTGTCATATTGCATATCACACTATACATTCCTACCTCTGTTATAAATGTCTTGTGTAGTGTCACAATTTTGAAGTCATCATCCTTTACCGTACATTTGCTTATAGATTGTTTACCTTGTTTGCATGAAGCCTTAGTCCTTAGGTTATTTCGGTAGATAAGACTTACAGATTTACAGTCACCTATGCTTGTCATCTCTATAGTTACGTTAGTTAGGTTATCCAGATTTACAGATACATAGGTCGGATGGACAGGTAATCTTCAAACACTTCATAGACCTAGAGAATATGGCATTTAAATAACAGAATTCTGTTGACGTGAGACATGGTTGCTCCTGGTAGCACTAATTTGATCCCAAGAGAACTTGTCTTCTTGGCACAAAATGGCCTATTGGGCAAAGAACTGCCCTTGCCTCAACTGCTGACAATACGAGTGCTGTTCTTCTGGACAAGCAGGACACAAGGAAAAGTGACTTCTGAACTCTGTCAAGACAGGGTAAGATGGTCTTTCAGAATTCCTGCTTCTGAAAATGGTCTGTCAGATACTCTAGGACTGTAACCAATTTGAATACACCAACAATGCTGAGAAACATTAGGTGACTGTCCAGGCTGCCAGCTGTCTCTGTCTACTCTTGCAAGATTCCCAAAAGTTGCTTGCATCCATCTACCATTTCTCAGATACCATTATATTCCTTCTCAGGTCTTTGATGGGATTGAAGACTAGCAGCTATAGTTACAACTGATTGGATATATATATATATACATATATATATATATATATAATCTTAGATAGATCATAGAACATATTAAGTATTAGATTCAGGTTCTTTAGGATAGGACACCTTTTGGAATGATCTTTGTAACATCCCATTTACCTATGCTCTAGACTTCTCAGGATTTTAGTATGTGTTCTTGATACTGTTTGCATTGGTTGTAGTTCCATCTTATCTAGGCCATTATCCCTCATTATTCCTGGACAATATTTGATAACCATTCCTTTGTATATAGTCTTGTATTAGGTTAGAACCTTCTTATTTAGACAAAAGGGGGAGATGCAGTGGATAGCCATTCCAGCTTTGATCTGAAAGTTCCAACCCCCATTGAGGCTTCAGTAACTGTTAAGCCTACAAGGCGGGACAAAGAGAGGACCCTGAAGACCCGAGAACCAGATGCACTGGCTCCCTTGGTTCCTGGACCCTGGACGCTGGAGGTAGACCGAGCAGAGCTCTCCAGAGAACACTGCTGGACTGCGCTATGCCTTTCCCAGACTCTGTAAACTATCCATTCACTTGTAAGTTACCCCACAAAATAAACCTCCCTTTTAACTACATGGAGTGGCCTTAATAATTTCACCAATAGTGAAGCATGAATTTTGAAGGACTGTCCTGCCTTGTCTTGATAAAGTTCTGCAGCCACTTTCTTTTATGTCCTGCTTTTCTAAATTGGACAGTAATTGTCAGCAGTTGACACAAGGGCAGTTTCTTACCTAGTGGCTAACTTTTGCCACAAAGAAAGTAAACTCAATATGGAGTTTCTTGGATGCACATCATCATCTCTGAAGTAGATTGGTGCTACCAGGAGCAGATATGCCTTATTGTCATAAAAAAAAGAACCTTATGTTATTAAAACATCTTTAATGCTATATTCTGTAGATCCATAAATGTTTGAAGATCATTTGTCTATCTAAAATATATGTCTAATATATGTCTGTTTGACCTTGAAAACACACCTAACATGACTAAAAGTGTAATTGTAACAGGTGACTAACTACCAACCTGCTTTTCTTTATTATCCTAAATAGTTTGTAACAACAACTTTCAAGGACTAGAAATTTACATTACATTGTTAAATGAGCTGTATAGGTACAATACTTTAAACAAGAGTAGAAATGCATGTACAGTGTGTTCTAACAAAAATAACCTTAAGTTTGTATCAGTATACAAAAATATCTTAAACAAAAGTAGAAACACAGACAATATAACAAAAATAACCTCAAATTTTATCAATATGCAAAAATCCATGCCAATGTAAAATATTTATGACTCGTAGTTGCGTTTAGGTTTAAAAGTAGATTCAATAATCCACCTTTTTATCCTATCATTTTAATATCCCCCATTTTCTTTTCAGAACAAGATCCATGAATCTAATCTCATTTGTTCAGCTTTTTTCATGACCATTACTAGTAACAACTTGTAACCAATGCCCCTCAATGATGACAAATAACCATAGCCCACAGAATGACCAAAAACTGCCCACCCTACCTCTTGGGAATGTAGACATCATGTTCTTAAAATTACTTCCTGTTGTCTTAATGCCTTGGGCAGGAGAATGAATCCCATTTGTCCTGGGTCTTATTCTCTAGCTTAGACAGAAACATTACCTAGCAATAGAAAACAATCCCTAAATCTCTAGTTTTTGCTTTAGTCTTTCAACAGTTTCTACTGTGACATCTGCCATAGACATTAACTGTTTATACATAGTCTAAACTTCTGGTTCAGGCTTGGAGTCTGCATATA
>CABHPQ010142466.1:0-12010 GCA_902168405.1 Peromyscus aztecus
CTGAGCTATCTCACTGGCATGGACTTGGAGCTCCTGATCCTCCTGCCTCCACCTCCTGAGTGCTGAGATCTCAAGCATGCAACACCATGCCCGCCTTCGTTTCTCATTTTTTTAGTAAGCAATGGATAGAAAGCCATTTCTCTCCGATGTGGGAATGTTCTGATGTATGGCTCTCCTCAATAGGCCTTGGTGGTAGACAAGAGCACTGTTCAACTCAGAGCCTCCTTTACTCCAGCCCAATGCAGTGGTCTGAGTCCTAGACGCTTGCCTAGGAGCACCAAGATGTCCTTGGATGGGAGCCATCTTGCCCCAGAGGAAGGACAGAGTTGGAGGGTGATGGTCCTGTGACCCTTGGATGGGAGGCAATGCCCAGAATGCATTTTTTTTTTTTTTAGATTTATTATGTGTACAGTGTTCTACCTGCATATATGCCTGCAGGCCAGAAGGTGGCGCCAGATCTCATTACAGATGGTTGTGAGCCACCGTGTAGTTACTGGGAATTGAACTCAGGACCTCTGGAAGAACAGTGCTCTTAACCTCTGAGGCGTCTCTCCAGGTCCAGAATGCATTTCAACGTCCTCCATTCAGACCTAAATGATGCCCAGGGCTGAGAACCGGGTGAACAGGAGGCACACCCTAGCCCTAGCAACAGTGACCAAGGCTCTCAAACCCCCACACCAGGCCTTCCCAGAACTTTTTGGAGTGAGTCATGAGGCACTCTGGACACATGTTGGGGACAACTGGAGCAAGCATCCTGAAGCCCTTGGCTTTCTGTGCAGTCAGTTCCACACTGTAGCCCAGTATGTTTGCAGACACTATGACCCGTTGCAACGGCCTCCCAACTATGCTTGCTCCTACATGTTCTTCCGGCACTGACCACTAGGGGGAGCCATCCAGGTCTGTCTGTGTCAGCTCTGACCTGCTTACAACAGCAGTGACAGCAACACCCATCTCGCAGATATTTTCAGAGCCATCCCCCAAGATCTGGAGGATGCTTCCCTTCATCCTCACCAGCGCTCCCACAACCCCATGCACAGCTGGACCTGTCCCAGGTGGTCCTCTCTGAGGGACTCTCTCCCAGAAGTCAAATGGTTTATGTGGGACTCTCTCCCAGAGGTCATGGAGATTTTGTTAGGACACTTTACTCTCCTTAGTTCCTTCAAAGCGAGAGATTCAGAAAAACTAGGCGTGATGACTCGAATCTTTAATCCCAGAACTGGGAAAGCAGAGGCAGAGGTGAGTCTCTGTGGGTTCAAGACTAAACCTGGTCTATATAGTGGGCTCCAGGACAGCCAGGGCAACATATAGAGACCCTGTTTTAAAAATAAAAAACAGGGGCAGGGCAAACATGAGGACTTGAGCTTGACCCCAGAACTTGAATTAAAAGGTGGGGTGCTAGAGAGATGGCTCAATGGTTAAGGCATTTGCTATTTTTGCAAAGGACTTGGCTTTAGTTTCCAGGACTTACCATGGCAGCTCTTAACTGCCTGTAACTCCAGTGCCAGGGAATCACACACCCTTTTCTGGCCCTCAAGGGCACCAGGCACACATATGGTACACAGATATATATGAAGGCAAAACACTATACACATTTAAAAAATAAATATTGGAGGAAAACAACAAGTTGTATGTTATTCCTGTACTGGAGAAGTGAGATAGGCGAGTCCCTGAGGCTCACTTGACAAGCCAGTGAGAGCCTGTCAGAAGAAACAAGGTGAGTAGCACCTAAGACACAATACCTGAGCTTTCCCTCTGGCTTCAACATGCTCAAGCACATATGTACACACACACACACACACACACACACACACACACACACACACAGAGTCACAGCTGGCTGCGGTGGTGCACACCTGTAACACCAGCACCTGGGAGGCTGAGGCAGGAGGGTTGTGAGTTTAACAACCTGAGCTATGTATCAAGACTTTGGAACTCGGGATTCCCATCTCCAGCTCCTGAGTGCTGGGATTATGATCGGATGCCCCACCCGACCCATTTCACATGGGTTCAGTTGCTGAGTGGCTGTGGAGACCTGTGGTTTGCCCAGGTAAATGCTCCCTTTTATGATGGCTTTTATGGCAGAGGTGATGTGGGTTACACCCTAGTAATCTGTCCCTTGTTGCCCTGGGAAGGGTCCTATAACCACCAGTGCCTGAAGCTAAAGCAGGACACGCCCTTCATCCCAGCTGTCCCGGGCTGGTCCTTGCGGGAGGGAAATTCACACTCACAGGGAGGCTGGGCATCCTAGGAGGATTAAATGCCCTCCTCCAGAGAGGCAGGAGATGGGAAGAACTCAGATGGCCCTGGCAAAGCTGGAAAAAGAGAGGTAAACTGAGGCTAGCAACAGATCATTAAGCAATAAGGCTTTAGACAGGAGTAGCTAGCACCAGCCTGACGGGAAAGGGTAGCAGTTCTACCCTTATTGGTCCCCTAAACACCCTTTCCCGGGAGCTCAGACCCCTGAAAAGAAAAGCTAGATCCTTGGAGAGGCCAGACTCCAGTGTCCCTTTAGACATTGGAGCATGGCCCTCCAGTGCTGATAGGGCAGTGTCTGCTGCCTAGGCCTTTGAGACGGATGTCATGGCAGATGGAAGTTCATGCCAGTACCATGGCTGCCTCCTGCTCTAATGACGGATATAGTGTTTAGCCAGAACTGCCTGCCCCTTCATCTTCATGAGGCGGGGAATCAATGAACGGACAAATGGAGACTGTGAGCAGACCATGGCTCTCTTGTCTAGCCACAGCTGTGCCCTCAGGGATATTGCTCTGGATCCAGTTCCCTCCCAGGAGGAGGGTAGAGGGAGTGAGCTCCCATCTCCGGCATTCCCTGAGGGCTCGGAGGAGAGCTACAGGTGTCCATGATGGCTTCTGGGTTAAGAAGGGTAGACTGGCTATGGCTGCCAGAAGAGGGGGTCTTAGTCCTGTGTGGGTGAGAAAAGGGAACACGGCAGGCCTGAAGAGGGCGGGCAGAGTTTAGTTTTCAAAAGCACCTTGGCTTTTGTCCAGCTGTGTGGCCTTGGGCACATAGTCGCCATCTCTGTGCCATGTCCTCTGCTTTAAGATGACAATCACTTGGATTTTACTGTGATTTCGGGTAATCCTCCTGTCTCAGCCTCCTGCGTGGGAGCCAACCACTGCACCTATTGTATGGCAGCTTCCTGGGCATTAAAACGTCCCTCCAGGAGACTCATGGAGATAAACAAAAGGCCACCGCGTCCAGGAAAGTGAAAACTTGGAAGACTCTTGAAGACCCCTCCCCAGTTCTATACAAGGAACAGTTAACTGCTGGGTGAGGTAATGAGACCAGCTGAGATTTGCAGGTTGTCCAGCTGCCCGCACGTCTTGCAGAGAGCCCTGAGGTTGCAGCTTTCCTGAGTTGTCTCCTTTGTTGGTTGAGGTGGACTTTTCCATGATGCAACCACTTTTGAGCCATCCCAGCCTGCTCCATGAGTAACGCCCCCCCCCCCACACACACCCATACTCCCATTAGTAAAGCCACTAAAAACTGATTAGCTTAACAAGTTGGACTTTGGTCTGTTGTAAGGCTAGCCTGGAACTTCTGTGTAGCTAAGGATGACCTTGAACTCCTGATCCTCTGCCTCTGCCTCTGAGAGCTGGAAGTATGAGTGTGAGCCATCCATCATATTTGGCTTATGTGTTGCTGGGATGGATCCCAGAGCTTCTTGTTTGCTCAGCAAGCGCTCGACTGATGGAGCTATGTTCCCAGCCCTGTTTCTGGATCTTAGCGGCAAAGTAAGTTGCTTGTTCAGGGCCACCTCCTTCTCAGTGGCTGAGGTCAAAGTGCCCAAATTCACTCCTACCAGGACCTGTGGCTCAACCCCTGTGAGTTACAGAGGAGGTGGGCTGAAGGTGGTCTCAATTATGAGACCACACCCCTCCCCCTGGGCAGCTCAGCAGCAGCGTATCTGGAGTGGGTACCTGTCAGTGAGGTACATTCCCATTACCTAGGTGACACAGGAAGCCACCACTGCTCATTACTCCACAAAGGGTCAAAGATCTAGAGAGTTCTAGTGTAGTAGATTTCATCTAGGGGTGATTGGGGACCCTGTGGGTGGGTGATTTTTCCCGTCAGATCTTCTCTCCACACACAAAAGATCAAATAACTGGCCTCATCACACTGTGTAGCCTAGGATAACCATGAGCTTCTGATCCCCTTGCCTCCACCTCCAAGCTCTGGGATTATAGGTGTGTGTCACACTAGGTTTATGCAGTACCAGGAATAGAAGCCAGAGACCTGCGCATGCCGGGCAAGAACTCTATTGATGGGCTATGTCCCCAGCCACAGTCCTTTTCCTTGAGATAGAGTCCTGCCTCAGTTTCCTGTATGCTGGGATGACAGATATGTTCCTCTAATGCCTACCATTCCTAACCAGACTCTAGTCAAGCTCTCTGAACTCTCCAGCTTGGCTCTGACTTCCGACATGCTGCGCTGGTCTCTGCACAGTCCAGTTTGGCAGGAATCCCTCCCACAGCCTTCTACGGTCTAAATGCTGGTGCCTTCCAGGTTCCAGAGCCCACATGTTGAGACCTGAACTTCTGTTTGTCCTTGTGGCGTGGCCTTGGAGTTATTAGGAATTGAAAGAGGCTGTGCTCAGTGTGATGGGCCAGGTCTGTCATTCCAGCAAGGGGACCTGAATTAGCTAGGGTTCCCTAGAGGAACAGAGCTTATACGATATATAAGAGATGGGATGTTTATGTGCCCTTTATATAGGCTCCCAGCAGAAAGTGTAGTCCAGATTAAAGGTGGATCTTCCCACCCCAAAGATCTCCACTAGAAGTGGGTCTTCATTCGGGCGGTGGTGGCGCACACCTTTAATCCCAGTACTCGGGAGACAGAGCCAGGCGGATCTCTGTGAGTTCGAGGCCAGCGTGGGCTACCAAGTGAGTTCCAGGAAAGGCGCAAAGTCACACAGAGAAACCCTGTCTCAAAAAAACCAAAAAAAAACAAAAAAAAAAACAAAAAAAAAAGAAAAGAAAAGAAAAAAAGAAAAAAAGAAGAAGAAGAAGTGGGTCTTCCCAGGCCAGGCAGTAGTGGCACATGCCTTAATCCCAGCACTCTGGAAGCAGAGGCAGGTGGATCTCTGAGTTCAAGACCAGCCTGGTACAGAGTGAGTTCCAGGACAGCCAGGACTGCAGAGAGAAAACCTGCCTCAAAACCCTCCCCAGGGGGGGAAAAAGTGGGTCTTCCCATTTCAAATGATTTAATTAAGAAAAAAAAAATCTTACAGGTGTGCTCATTCATTTGGGTTTTAGGTAACTCTAGATGTAGTCAAGTTGACAACTAAGAATAGTCATCACAGGACCTGAATTTGAAGATAGCCTGGGCTACACGAGGAGACCCTGTCTCAAAACAACAGAAATGAGGTGGCTGGCGAGATGGCTGTGCCAGTTAAAGTACTCACCACACAAGCCCGACAACCCTGGAATCCACGTAAACAGCTGGAGGTGGTGGTGCACATCTTTAGTCTCAGCATCTCTATGGAAAAATGGGAAGCAGTAGACAGGAGGGTTATCCAAAAGCTCCAGGCTACGTAGCCTGGAGTATGCAATGCTGCAGACAACAGCCTGGAGTATGCAACGCTACAGACAGAACAGCCTGGAGTATGCAACGCTGCAGACAGAACAGCCTGGAGTATGCAATGCTGCTGACAACAGCCTGGAGTATGCAATGCTGCTGACAACAGCCTGGAGTATGCAATGCTGCAGACAGAACAGCCTGGAGTATGCAATGCTGCACACAGAACAGCCTGGAGTATACAATGCTGCAGACAGAACAGCCTGGAGTATGCAATGCTGCAGACAGAACAGCCTGGAGTATGCAATGCTGCAGACAACAGCCTGGAGTATGCAATGCTGCAGACAGAACAGCCTGGAGTATGCAACGCTGCAGACAACAGCCTGGAGTATGCAATGCTGCAGACAGAACAGCCTGGAGTATACAATGCTGCAGACAGAACAGCCTGGAGTATGCAATGCTGCAGACAGAACAGCCTGGAGTATGCAATGCTGCAGACAGAACAGCCTGGAGTATGCAATGCTGCAGACAACAGCCTGGAGTATGCAGCGCTGCAGAAACAACAGCCTGGAGTATGCAGCGCTGCAGAAACAGCGAGACTGAACAGGATGGAAATGGACAACTGACTCTCAGAGAGCTGTCCTCTGACCTCCACACATGTCCCATGGCACTGCATGCCTGTATGTGCATACACATACACACACACACACACACACACACACACACACACACACTAATAACTTTTTAAGAAGAAAAAAAAACAGGGCTGGAAAGATAATTCTATTGGTCCTGAATTCCATGTCTTAAACCTAGGCTTGTGCTTGTAATCCCAGTGCTGGGGAGGCAGAGATGAGCAGACCCCTGTGGTTCACTGGCCAGCCCGCCTAGCCCAATCAGTGAGTTCCTGGCCAGTGAAAGACCCTGTTTTCCACAAACAAGATGGGAGCTGGAGAGATGGCTCAGCAGTTAAGGACGGACTTGCAGAGGACCTGAGTTTAGTTTTCTAACAGCTCCAGTAGATTCTGATGCCTCTGGCCTCTGAGGGCACCTGCACACACGTCCACACACACATAACTAAAAAAGTAATAACAATAATGATAAAAACTCGGGGTTAGGGATTTAGCTCAGTGGTAGAGCGCTTGAATAGCAAGCACAAGGCCCTGGGTTCGGTCCTCAGCTCCAGAAAAAAACAAAAACAAAACAACAACAACAACAATAATAATAATAAAAACAAATCTTTTATTTTTTTCATTTTTCAAGACAGGGTTTCTCTGTGTAGTCCTGACTGTCCTGGATCTCACTCTTTAGACCAGGCTGGTCTCGAACACAGAGATCCACCTGCCTCTGCCTCCCAAATGCTAGGATTAAAGGTATGCACCATCACCACCCGGGAAAACAAACCTTTTTTTTTTAAGGGCAGGTAGGGCTGGAGAGATGGCTCAATGGTTAAGAACACTTGACTGCTCTTCTAGAGGTCCTGAGTTCAATTCCCAGCAACCACATCTGGCTTACAACCATCTGTAATGGGATCGGATTCCTTCTTCGGGTGTGCATGAAGACAGAGCACTCATACACATAAAATACATGAATAAATAAATCTTTTTTTAAAAAAAGGTAGATGAAGCCTGAGGAATAACACTGAAATCTGGCCTCTATATTTATATGCACATACCAACATGTACGCACATAAACACATGACAATCAAAGAAAGAAATGGCCCAAGCAGTTGAGAGCACTTGCTGATCTTGCAAAGGACTCAGGTTTGGTGCTCAGCACCTACATGGGACTGTACAACTGTCTATAACTCCAGTTCCAGAAGATCTGATGCCCTCTTCTGGCCTTTGAGGGCACCAAGCATACATGTGGTGCACAGACAGACCAAACACTCGTACAGAAAATAATAATAGGTCTTAAAAAAAAAAAAAAGAACAGAAAGGGAGTCTGAGGCCTAAAGGGGGTGAATTAAGATAGACACATTGAGCCGGGCGGTGGTGGTGGTACATGCCTTTAATCCCAGCACTGGGGAGGCAGAGGCAGGCGGATCTCTGTGATTTCCAGGCCAGCCTGATCTACAAATTGAGTTCCAGGACAGCCAGAACTATAGAGAAATCCCATTTTGAAAAACCAAAAAATAAAAATTAAAATTAAAAAATTAAAAAAAAAAGATAGACACATTGTCAGGTAGAACCAAATGTCTCCCAGATCTCGCCAGTCCTTCCCTCTATCCTGGAGAGAAAGTTCCTGCCTCACATTGACTGACTTTTCTGGAGGCTCCCCAGGAGACCATTGGCCATCACCACCCCCAGGCATTTGGGACCCAGGGTTGACAAATCAGTGCCCAGGAGTCTTTTGAGGTCAGGAGGTCTGGAGGTATCTCCCCTGCATGCTACCGGCGTCAATAACTCTTCCTGTCCCCCGTCCCTCCCCGTGACCATGACGAGGATTCATTTCCTTGTGAGCTGCCGGTGCTATTTTCAGACAATTGTTGAAAAGCAGGTCTCAGTCCCTGGCCAGAGCTGCCTCTCTGGGCTTCCGCTTGCCACCCAGGGTTTGCCCAGTGCTGGAGGCTAGCTGCTCAACAGGTCTCAGGTGTCAAGTGCAGAGGCTGCTGGGCCCTGACTGCCTGGCCCCATTTCTGGTCCTAGGGATGGAACCTAGGATTTTGCATATTCTAGGAAAGTGCTCTACTGATAAGCCACACTCCAGCCCCTCACTGGAGGATTCTAGGCAGGAGCTTTACCACTGTGACATACCCCCTAGCCTCCTCTACTTTTAAAGTCATGAAGAATTGGGAACATATTCATCATTTAAGAAATAACGTTGAGCCGGGCAGTGGTTGCACATACCTTTGATCCCAGCACTCAGGAGGCAGAGGCAGGTGGATCTCTGCGGGTTCAAGGCCAGCCTGGTCTACAAAGCAAGTTCCAGAATAGCCAGGGCTGTTATACGGAGAAATCCTGTCTCGAAAAACAAAAACAAACAAACAAAATAAATACATTGAAAGAATGTGAACGAACCCTAAGGCCATGACAAACACTTTACTAACTGAGCACCTCCTATCCCAGCCCTTAGATTTTTAAGACAAAGTCCTGCTATGTAGCCCAGGCTGGCTCAGAACTCAAGATATTCCTTCCTCGGCCCCTTCAGTGCCGAGATTACAGGCATGCACCACCATGTCTGGCTCAGTCTCATGGGCTTCCAGAAGCTGCTGCTGCTGCTGCTACTGTTGCTGCTGCTGGAACATTGCAGCAGGGAATTTAATTAGCCTACCTTGTTCCTTCTGTTAGAAACATTCTTCTGCAGAGGAAATCCTGGACACTTCTCTGGACTGTAGATGGGCACCACACTGCTCTCTCGGGAACACAGACGTGTTGCTGGTTTATGGCTCTGAGACCCAGTCAGCATGAGGCTTCCTAGACAGAGAAGCCAATTCTAAACGTAGTGGGCAGAGAGGCTGGAAAGGGAACAGCACATCCAGGTCATCCAGGGCCTCACTACTCCAGGCCTCACCACTATGAAGGCTTCTCCGAGGGCTTCTCAGTATCACCCCCCGAGTAGCCATTTGACAGGTCAGTAAACAGGCCAGAGATGAAACTTCATGTTTTTGACTGGTTTTGTGCATCAACTCAACACAAGCTAGAGTCATCAGAGAGGAAGGAGCCTCAGTTGAGGAAATGCCTTCGTGAGATCCAGCTGTAAGGCATTTTTCTCAAGTAGTGATCAATGGGAGAGGGCCTAGCCCACTGTGGGTGGTGCCATCCCTGGGCTGGTGGTCCCGGGTTCTATAAGAAAGCAGGCTGAGCCGGGCAGTGGTGGCGCTCGCCTTTAATCCCAGCGCTTGGGAGGCAGAGCCAGGTGGATCTCTGTGAATTTGAGGCCAGCCTGGTTTACAGAGCAAGCTCCAGAACAGGCACCAAAACTATACAGAGAAACCCTGTCTCAAAAAACCAAAAAAAAAAAAAAAAAAAAAAAAGTCAGTATCAGCACCCCTCCCTGGTCTCTGTATCAGCTCCTGCCTGTAGGTTCCTGCCCTGCTTGAGTTCTTGTCCTGACTTCCTTTGGTGATGAACAGCAACACAGAAGTGTAAACTGAATAAACCCTTTCCTCCCCAGCTTGCTTTTTGGTCATGGTGTTTTGTCGCAGCAATAGTAGCCCTAACTAAGACATTACATACTACTCCACAACCAGTAACTGATGAGCCCCACCTCAGCACCAGACAGCCTGTGCCTTGCTGCTACCTTGCATGAGCCCCTGAGAGCCAGGCCCTCTCCTGGGTAGGTTAATGGCATTGGGCATAGCCATGTGGAGCTACCAGAGGGGAGGCGGCTCCAGGCAGCCTCCAGGTTACTCCCACTGCCACCGTGGCCCCAGATGTCACTTGCTGCCAGTGACTGCATGCCTGACTGTATGACACAGGGTTCCCTGGAGGAACAGCTGAGAGAATGAGTCGCCAGGTGGTGGTGGCACATGCCTTTAATCCCAGCGCCTGGGAGGCAGAGCCAGGCGGATCTCTATGAGTTCGAGGCCAGCCTGGTCTACAGAGGGAGATCCAGGACAGGCACCAAAACTACACAGAGAAACCCTGTCTCAACCCCCCCCCCCCAAAAAAGAATGAGTCTATGTATCTATATATCTATATGTATTTATAGATATAAAGTGATTTATTAGAGTGGCTTATAGGCTGTAGTCCAGCTCATCCAACAAATAACTATCTACCAATGGAAGGTCCAAGAATCCAGTAGTTGTTCAGTCCACAAGGCTGGATATCTCAGCTGGTTTTCAATATATACTGGAATCCAGGAGAAGTGGGCTCTAATGCCAGTAAAGGAATGGACTTGCCAGAAAGAGAGCAAACAGGCAAAGAGCGAAAGATTCTTTCTTCCACTTCCTTTATATAGGCTGCTGGTAGAAGCTGTGGTCCAGATTACAGGTGGAGTTTCCCATCTCATAAGATCTGGATTAAGCCAGGCGGTGGTGGCACACACCTTTAATCCCAGCACTTGGGAGGCAGAGGCAGGCGGATCTCTGCATTCTAGCATGGTCTACAGAGTGAGTTCTAGAAACCCTGTCTCGAAAAAAGATCTGGATTAAAAGTGGCTCTTCCCACTTTGAATGATTTATTTAAGAAAAAAAAATCCTTCACTGGCGTAGCCAAGCCACTTGGGTTTTAGTTCATTCCAGATGTAGTCAAGTTGACAACCAAGAATAGCCACCACACTGACCCGGTGGCTTGGGGACAGTAATAAAATGATTGTTTCAAGCTGGTTGTGGTGGCATGCCTGTGTCCCACCAGCCACTGGAACCTGAGGCAGAAGAACTCTAAGTTTGAGGCTATGGTGTGAGATTCTATCTCAAAACCAAATATATAGTGCCTGGAGGAATGGCTCAGAGGTTAGAAGCATGGGTTCATACAGGTGTGGGTACACATGAAGTTGGTGGCAGGCAGAGATCCACGCCTTCTCCAGTTGCTTTCCTACTTTTTTTGAGAGACATATTTACTTTATGTTACATGCATGAATGTTTGCCTGGATGTGTGCATGTGCGTCACGTGCGCGCCTGGTGCCTGCGGAGTCAGAAGAGGGCATCAGATCCCTTAGAGCTGGCTTTACATATGGTTGCCAGCTGCCATGTGGGTGCTGGGAGTTGAACCCAGGTCCTCTGCAAGAGCAGCCAGTGCTCTTAACCACTGAGCCATCTCTCCAACCCCAGAAGACAGTTCTCTCCTCCTACTAGGTGGGTCCTGGGATTGAACTCGGGTCACTCTTAGTGACCAGCACCTTTATCCACCGAGTCATCTCTCTAGCCCCTCCATCTTGTCTCATTGGTTGGCCTGGAACTTGCTGTGTAAACCAGGCTGGCTTCAGACTCTGAGATCAGCCTGCCTCTGTCTCTGCCTTCTGAAACCTGGGGTTAAAGACATGCTCCACCATACCCAACTCCACCATAAAAGCTCTTGGGCTAGCTTTTACTCAGGTGCTGGGGATCTGAATTCAGGCCCTCAGTCTTGCCCTGTAGGTATTTTAGTGCTGAGCCATCTCCTCAGTCCTGAAGCTTACCTTTAAACAGAGGACCGGGGTATGTGTAGCTAAGCAGTCCAAATCAAGGCAAGGTTACTGCCCATCACTGATCCAATATTTTCTCAGGTCCAGTTTCTTCTGCAAGGTGGCCAGATAAATTGTCAGAATTGTGTGAAATCTATTTCTTGGGAGACAAGATCCTCCTCTGGCTGGTACTAGGTCCCAGATTTTTCCTTCTCCTAGCATGAAATTCCTGGGAGAACTCCAGCTTCTTGGGGCTCAGTCAAAAAGAGGGCCACAAGTCTCTTTAAAATGTCTTCTTTTAGCTGGGCATAGTGGCACACACCTTTAATCCCAGCACTCAAGAGGCGGGGGCAGGCAGATCTCTGTGAGTTTGAGGCCAGCCTAGTCTACAGAGTGAGTTCCAGGACAGCCAGGACTACACAGAGAAATCCA
>CABHPQ010142467.1:0-13439 GCA_902168405.1 Peromyscus aztecus
CAGAGGGGAGACAGGAGGCTCAGGATTTAGATAAGAGGGAGACTAGGGGGCGGGTGGAGGAGGGCAGCCAGGCTGTCCCAGCTCGGGGGAAGTGTCTTCAAACATTTATTTAGCAGGATAATAAAATGGGGATGTCAGGGTATGCAGACAGATCCCAGAGCAAGGCACTCAGACAGGATCCAAGGACAGGTGTCTCCAGGGCCAGGTGACCCTATTGCCCACTGTTAGCCTCCTGCAGGGTCTGCCCAAGCAGCCATATTTGTTGGTCTAGCTGCTGCTGGTTTGGGAGAAAGGGGAGGGATTGTCTTTAGGAATGGGATCTGCCTTCTACCATCACAGGGGAGCCCCAGGGGAGACAAAGTGTTGTCACTAACAGAGAGCAGGGTACAGGAGCCAGGCCTCAGCCCCACCTCCACCAGAAGAGGCTTTGCCACCTAGGGACAGCCACACTCCCTGACATTGCCCCCAGGCCCCACAGGAGCGCCAGATTCACTTATCGTGGGGAAAGGCCCTGCTCTGCTCCCCACACACTAATGAGAAAATGAGTGAAAGCTGAAGACACAGGCTGAGGCTACCCTCCTCGTGATCTGATGCTGTCACAACAGCGCTGGGCCGTGGGATTATGGGAAAAGGCAGCAAAGGCAGAGAGACACAGGGAGCCTAGGCAGAGACAAAGGCAGGGAGCTGAGTTCAAGCTCATGCAGACAAGGATGTTGGGGACCCAGGCTTGAGGCTGCAGTCACTAGTGGTTCTCACTTGGGCATGGCACCCCCAGGGGACACTTAGAAATGTGCAGAGTTGTGTGATGTGGCTCAGTTCTAGCATGCTTAAGGCCCTGGGTTTGATCCCCAACACCTCATAAAATGGATACAGTGGTGCATGCCTGTAACCCCAACACTTGGAAGGTAGAGGCAGGAGAATGGGGAGGTTCATAGTCATCCTCAGCTACATAGCTACACGAGACTCACTCTCATGTGAAGTTTGCTATAAGGACCAGAGAGTCCCAGAAAACTCTTAGCCATTCTGGTGCTGTCCCAGCCTAAGAGGACTGTATGGAATCCCAGGGCCACAAACCTGCCTTCTGAAGAAATATGGGGACACATCGTGGGATGCATGGACATTCCAAGAGCCAGAGCCTGGGGTCCTTAACAGGCAATGGGCAGCAAGCACATCCTCACAAACACAGAACTATGCTGTTAATAGTAATTTTGCTTAAAGTGAGAGAGAGACCGACACCCACCCCCTCCCCCGCCACAGACACCCAAAGAAAGAATGTTAGTGACTCCAAAGACCAGGCCTCTTACCTGGGCAGAGGGCCTACTGCCCTGGTTCCATGGAAAACTGTCTCAGGGTCACTAGGGGCCATAAACCAAGTACAAGAAAGTAACCAAAGGCTCAGACATATCATCTGGGCCTCCGAAGCTTCAAAAACAGGGTTTATTTAAATAATCCTTTGCCAGGCCTCCCGCCTCAGAGCCTGGCTTCTCTGAGGATTTATTTTGTAAAAAATCTCTCTCAACAAGTAAGTCATCCTACCCTGAGCCGATGAGGGAATTCTCCTCTGAGTTCGAAACCACAAACTCTGGGCAGCCCCTCTGCGGCCCACACTGTTTCTGCAGCGTCAGGCTGGGGAATCGGGGCCGTCCGTGCTGGACTGGAGGAGGGGTGTGTTCCTTGTGGCTCTCCCGCTGCCCTAACTGTGATGCTCTGCTCTGGGAGACACCAGTGTGGGATGCCGGGATGCCTGTGTGGATACTAGGAGACTAGGCTTTTCACAGGGCTGAACACGCTGCGGCCTCAGAGTCTGGTCAGTGGTACCTGGTTCAGAAACGTACTAGAGACAGTGACAGCAGGGAGGAAGTACTCAAGGAGAAGGAGCAAAGGCCACAAGCATGGCTGTGCAGCTCAGTTGGTAGAGTGCCTGGTCACGTGCAGGAGGCCCTGAGTTCTACCCCAACTACAGCATAAATCGGATGTGGTGGGCCATGCCTGTAATCCAGCAATCCCAGACTCCAGTGGAAGAGGCGGAAGAATTACTAGTTCAAGATCATACTTGGCGACATATGTAGGTTGATACCAGCCTGAACTACATGAGACTCTGTCTTTATATACACACATACATGCGTGTGTGTGTGTGTGTGTGTATTCCCCTCCAGAAATTAGTGGGACCCAAGTGTGGCCCACAGTGCCAATGGAGCCACAAGAGCATGCTGGCTCACGGCCACCCCAACCTTTCAGAACAGAGGACTCAGGGCCACAGACAGGTCTAACCTTCAAAGGACAAGGAGGAGGAGGCACTCTGCCCCAGTGAATGCCTCTCTTATGTCCCCATGCCAACTTCAAAGCTTGCAGCAAGTCTTACCTCCCAAAGTCTCTGCAGCAAAGGCCTGACACATAGTAGGTCTTCAGCAAGCAACTCTTTAGTACAGGGATAAATAAGTAACTGAAACAGGTGACAGCACATACGTGTTCAAATGATCACTGGATAAATGGATAGATATATGGATGGTTGGATGAACAGATGGACATATGGATATATGGATGGATGGATGGATGGATGGATGGATGGATATATGGATGGATGGGTATATGGATGGATGGGTATATGGATGGATGGATGGACTGGCCAGTGTGGTCATAGAACAAGGAGGCACAAGGGACTCTCTTGGAGATTGAAGCCCTCCCTGGCTCTGCCCAGCAGGGATGACTACTGAGAAGCTACTTTGCTTCTGCAGCCTCAGCGTCCTCACCTGCACTGTGAGGACACAAGGTGATCAGGGTCTACATGAGATCAGCGGGGGCCAAGCTGCTCCCTGCACCTGAATAAGCTCAGAGCTGCCACCCCATCACCATCATCACAGAGACAGCACTTGAGGGCTTGGGGACCAGGAGCTCTTAGGGTTCTGGAGATAGACAGAGGCAAAGGAAAGGGCAGAGGAGGGGCTTGGGGATGGCTTGGTTAGGAAAGTGCTTGCCACACAAGCCCTAGAACCTGAGTTTGCAGGGAAATGAGGTAGGACGGTGCATCTGCAAAATCCCAGCACTGGGGAGGCAGAGACTGCAACGAGAGCAGTGTCTGGGCTTGCTGGCCAACCACTGGAGCATCTGGTGAGCTTTAAGTTCAGTGAGAGACCCCGTCTAACCTAAGGTGGCAAGTGACGGGGAAGACTAGATGTCTGGAGCCCTCACCGACGCCTTATCCGCACACATTTGTACCCACACGTGTTCATACCCACACACAGACACACATGCATACCACAAAGGAGGAAAGGAAACGGAGCTAGGCTCCCGGGAGCATACAGTCACCAGAGCTCTGTACAAGCTGTCCCCAAAGTGGGGACACAGCCCCCAACCTCCCGACCCGAAGTGGAGATTCCGGGTCCTGTCACCCTAAGAGCGGCTTCATCCGGCTTGGCAGGGTCTACGAAGCATGGGAACAGCCTGAGTATTTTGATCACTTCCTCCCACCTCCATGGGCTGGTGGGGGTGTCACGTTGAGTTGTAAAAGCCTCTAGGAGAAGTTATTTTTAGGGGCAGACAGTGTATTCCCTCATTCATAAAACATGGGCTAAGAACCTGCTGGGAACAGCCCTGTGCTGTGCACTAAGGAACCAGGATGGAGGTGAGAGGCAGGAGACTGATGTAGAAGAAATCAGCCCCCGCCACTGTTCCAAGTGGGTTGGAGGCCAGGGGCAGGTACAGGTCAGGCGCACTAAGGAGTGGATGTTGTACTGGGCCTTGAAGGATGAGTAGGAGTTCACCACACAGAATCGGGAGGACAGCAGCTAGGGCCTGAATAAAGAACTGGGGGGGGGGGGGGGGGGGGGGGGGGGGAGGGCAAAGAGCTGAGGGGGGGGGGGGGGAGGGGGGGTGGGGGCGAAAAGGGGGGGGGGGGGGGGGGGGGTTGTGACACAGACATGTGAAGATTAGTTTGTGGGTGAGAATGACCAGAACGGGAGTTATTTCACCAGAGGCCAGACCCTTAAACAGCTGGCTCCCCACCCCCACCCCTGACCTTGGTTTTTAGACAACAAAGAACAGAGGCATAAAGAGGGCTGACCTCTTGGACCTGCTGTCACCAATAAGGTCAGGGGGAGGAAGGGCGAGGCCCGAGGGCAGGTGGCCACTGCAGGGACAAATGAAGGGGTGGGGTATGGCCAGGGGGGAGCCTAGGCACAGCCAGCTCTAGCCCACAGGGGTCTCTCTGGAACACCAAGCTGACAGAATAGGAAACTGAGGTACGGTTGTACTCACTCATTCCTAGTGGCCTCAGAGGGAGTCCCAAGTTCTTGGTTGTGTTTCTGCCCCAGGATCTACCCAGAGGCCATTGCCAAGGTGACTTATTGCTGAGTTGCCCCTGAAACCACTCCCCCTCCCTGGCTCTGAGGGGCCACTGGGTTGGGACCGGCTGGGCCCTGGGCCTGTGGTTAGAAGCCCTATTATTCCAGGGAAGAAAGGCTTCCCTCTGAGTAAGTCTCCCCCGTCCCCCCCACCCCCGTCCCCCCACCCCACCCCCGGCTCAGGGAGGGCAGGCAGCTCTTTATCTGGGCTGACCCTTCCCAGTGTCCTGTAGCCCGCCACAAGACCTCCTCCTGAGGCCCATGGGAACCAGACTGGCTCCCTAGACACCTTCCCACCCTCCAGGGAATCATATGGGGCCAACATGGCGGCCAGCGCTGTCCCTGGGTTGGAGGAAGACCGTCCTGCTCTCCTACTTTGCTGTGAAGGTGACTGCGAGCCCTGTCTAGCCACCAGAAGCACTGGAAAGGTCAGAGGGCATAGACTTCTTTTTACCACTGGGGGTGGCTCTGCACCCTACTCCCTACACCAGCCAAGCACAGTGGTCTTTTCCCCACAGACTGCTTGGTCAAGTATCTTTGTCTTTGTCTTTGATGGTGGAGCCCTTGAGCCACGTGCCCACAAGGCAGGCATTCTCCACCGCACCTACCACCACCTCTAGCAGAGGTTTCCTCTGTGCCGGGCTTGGTGTCTCTGCGTTAGACTGTCATCTCATTTTACTGATGAGGAACTAAGGCTCAGAAAGGCAGAGCAGCCCTCAGGAGATCGATCACACAGCATGAAAGGGACTGAGGCAGGATTTGAACTCAGGATTTGAACTGCTAATGGCTTCATGTTTAACCACTCCACAAGACCCCCTTTGCCGCAGACTGCTCAGTCAACAGAGGGCCAATGGCAGGTTTTTCCATCACATGGAGCAGGAGGGATTCAGAGTGCTCTGTGAGAAAGGTGACCAGCGGTACCCTGTCCAGTCCCCAGGGGGCTTCCAGGCCTGAGGAAGCAGGTTTCTCCTCTTGCTGATCCTCCTAAGGCAGAAATTACCCGTGAACTCCCACAGAGCTCTGCTCTGACCACAGGGAGACAGCTGCAGTGAAGTGTACCCATGGCCACTGCGCATAGGGACATGGCTTCCAAGGCTGGGCAGGGCCAGTTCAAACCTTCCTGCGCTCCCTTAGTGAGGGACACTCTCTCAGAGCCTCAGTCTCCCTACCTTGCAAAAATGTTAGAAGGAAATAACTGGAAAGCACCCCCACCCTCAGGCTCAGTCGACCAGGCTGGTCACAGTATCAACAGCACGGAGTCACACATAGCAGATTTGAGCTTTTTGAGGGCTCGCTGGGTATGGTGGCACGGGCCTGTAATTCCACACTTGGGAGTGTGAGGCAGGAGAATCTCAAATCTGAGATCTCGCCTGGCGGTGGTGGCACACACTTTCAATCCCAACATTCAGGAGGCAGAGGCAGGTGGATCTCTGTGAGTTCAAGACCAGCCTGGTCTACAGAGTGAGTTCCAGGATGGTCAAAGCTACACAGAGAAACACTATCTCAAAAAAACAAAACAAAAACAGAAAGAGAGTGAGAGAGTGAGAGAGCGAGAGAGAGCGAGAGAGAGCGAGAGAGCGAGAGCGAGAGAGAGAGAGAGAGAGAGAGAGAGAGAGAGAGAGAGAGAGAGCGCTGTCATTTTATCAAAAGTGCAGGAGGGCACAGTGGCACATGACTGCGATCCAGCACTCAGGAGGCAGATGCAGGGGGATTCCTGTGAATTACTGGAGGGCAGCCTAGTCTACTTAGTGAATCTGAGGCCAGCCGGGGCTCTACAGTGAGACTTTGACACAAACACACAAGTAGGGCCAGCAAGATGGCTCGGTGTGTAACGGCACCTGCCATCAAGTCTGCCGCATGAGTTTCATCCACAGGACCCACACGGTGGGAGGAGAGAACTGACTCCTGCAAGTTGTTTTTCTGACTTCCACACATGCACCATGACACACGTGGGTGAGCACACACATACACACGAGATAAATCATAAAACGTAATACAAAATTTATAACACAAACAACTGGGAAGAATCCTGAAATGGTATCTAAAAGTGTGCGTGCGTGCGTGTGTGCGTGTGTAAACTTGCGCCTACAACTTTCTGGTAGATAATTCACAATTTCAGAATTTTCCCAAGAAAATGGCCCAAAGAAGTCATGAAGCACAAACAGGACAACCTCATCTCCTTGCTGTAAACACATCTCTGAGTCTGTTCTGTGCTAGAGAGAATTTATCCTGCTCCCAGGCAGCCAAGGCGATGATAGTAGGATGTTCTCCAGCTCCCTAGAGAGGCCTGAGAGGGCCTTGGCTTGCCTGACCATGGGGGGCTCCACATGTGTATGGGGGAGGGCTGCTGCTGTGCTCCGGATATTCTGTGTTGGCTCCTGGCTCTGCCCCGCCAGTCCTCACCAGTCTGTGCACTGGTTTAGAGCATGGGCTTGAGACCAGAAGTCTGTGGGGTCTGCCCAGTTACGACTCTTTCAAGTTGTGTGGCCTTGGGCAAGTACTGAACCTCTCTGAGATATTAATACCACCCCACCTCACACACACCCCCAAGGTCTCGCTATGCACCCCAGACTGGCCTCAAACTTTCCATCCTCCTGCTTCAGCTTCCCAAGTACTGTGACTACAGCATCCTTCCTGGCTCTTAGCCAGAGCTAGGAACCTTCTTGCCCCCAAGGTAGAGACTCTGTAGCTAATGCAGATGAAGCAGCGACAGTGCACATCAGCACAGTGGGTGCCGCCCCACTAAGTCCAGCTTCTAATCCCATGTTAACACGGCATCTTGCTTTGGTCATCTCACTGCACCACCCTGCCCTCTATGACCTTGGTCTCCCCACCCATCTGAAAACAAAGGAGCTAAGCATGCAGGCAGGTGAGGAGAAATGTACAGTCTGGACAGTCCTAGGGTGGAAGCCAGGGCAAGTCCTTACACTATCTGGAGTCTTGGTCTCCATGTTTGAGTGATGGGCCTCATGGCTGGATCTGCATTCAAAAGGCACAGCTAAAGGTGTAAATGCATCGGCCACCGTGATAAACCACACAACCCCACGGTCTTGCCACCAGCAGGGGGTCACAAGGAACATGCCTCTGGCTGCTGCAGCTCAAGGCCTCTGGCTGCAAATCAGAAAATAAAGAGGGTCCCCTCAATATTTACCAGCTGGGCAAAATAAGAACCTTGAAATGGGAGGCACAAAAGTCAGTTCTAAAACCCAAACATAATAAACAAATGTCAAAAAAAAAAAGAAAGAAAAAAGAAAAGAAAAAGAAAAGGGTTGGTGAGATGGCTCCACTGGAAAAGAGGCTTGCTGCCAAACCTGATGTCCTGAGTTTGATCCCTAAGCCTCACAGTGGAAAAAGAGACCTGACTCCCACAAGTTTGTCTTCTGACTTCCACACACATGCTGTGGAACACAAGCACTCCCCCTCTCCCCATAACACACACACACAAATACAAACATAAACAAATATTGTCTAAAGCCCAACTGTGTATGTATGCATGTGTGCATGTGTGTGCGCTCACTGTGGGGTGTGGAAAAAAAATGAGGTCATATGGAAATGGACTATTTTTATTTCAACAAGGCATTTTAAAAATACTCTTAATTATATGAAGATGGGGGAAAGGTTCTCTCAAAAATTAGAGAGCACTGTTACAGCTGCCCTCTGGCCCCCCACACCCTCCTAAACCCTCCAGTCCCCTACCACACCCTCCACAGCCCCCTCACCTTTCCCAGGCCCCCCACTGCTCTTTACATCCACCCCCGCCCTTGGGAGGCAACTGGCCCACACATGTGGGCAGAAGGGAGCCAGACTCCGCCAGGCCCCGCCCTCCAAGCTCTTTCCAAGGTTCATCTAACAAGCCTTGGAAGCAGTCGGCTGAGCAGAGGGGAGGCATCAGCCCTGGAGGCCAGAGAGGTGGTGGAACCCTTCTGCTGGAGTTCGCTGTCTCCTGGGGTGGCGCTGCAGAGGCTTGGTTCTGAGATCCCTGGAGGGCAGACCAATGATTGCTGGGGCCAAGGCAAACGCCTCACAATGTAGACTAGACAGAGCTAGGACCCAGGCTACTGAAGGCATTCCTGCGGCTGCTGGAGGGCTCTTTCTCTACACAATGGTCAGTTTTGGTTCCTTGAGCACTCACTATACTGCATTTTGGAGATTTAAAAAAAAAAAAAAGGATTCAAGAGTGAAAGCCACTTGTCAGGTCCAGTCAGGTAGGACAGGCCCAGGTGGAGTGACTCCCCCAATACAGCCCATTTCCAGGAGGGAAAAGCTTGTGTAAAGTCCCCAGGAGTTCTGACAGGGGCAGGGCCCAGGTTCCTCCCACCCTCTGCCCTAGGCTCCCTCTGGATGGCCGCCCCGCAGGTACTGAAGTCACAAGCTCCTTGCCATGGGGTCTGTCAGTAAATGACTAATTTATGTCAGAAACAAAACGGTCAAGTTTGCCTCCATTTCCACACGAGCTGCCCCAGCTGGGCCAGGGTGAAGAGAGAACCCCTCCCTCCCTCCATCCCTCCCCCAGCTGGAGAGGGCCAGCCTCGTTCCTTCCAGCACCTGCTGTGACGGCTCCTCCCATCACGCCACTCCGTTCCCCTCCCCTCACCCTGACTTTCTGAGCACAGGTTAGATCCAGGTGCCTCCTCAAAGCCCTCCAGCACTGCTACCAACTCACTGTCAGAAGAAACCAGTCCAGCTCGACCCCTCCCCTCAGTCACCTGCCTCCAGCCTTCCTCTCTGTCTCTGGCTATGCGGGCCTCCCTGCAGACTCCTGCCACGGGGCCTTTGCCCAGGCTGTCCCTCTACCTGGCACACCTTCTCGGCATCCATAAGACTCCCTGCTCTCCTTCCTTTTCTCCTATAGGTTCTGCTTAGCCCAGAAACGCCTCTGCTCCCAGCAGACCTCCCATCTCCCACCCCCTAGTTCTCTGCCTACATTTTCGCATTTCATGGTGTACTTGTCATCAGCCCGGCCCTGGGAAAGTAAAGCTACCCCCACAGCTCATCCAGTCTCAACTGTGAAGAGGCCAGTGAGGCCCGGCACTACCCATCAGAGTATTCAGCCGGAGTAGGGGAAGGCCCCTGCCGCACATCCACCAGGTCTGAATTCACATGTACCCTCCACATCACTTCCCTTCTCTGAGCACCAGGGGCCTCCCTCTGTCGGCATGGGAGAGGAGCTGCCCCAGTGGACCCCCCTCCCAGGGGCTGTACACAGTCGCAGCCCTTGACGCTTGCTCCACCTCAGCTCCCACACCCCCACCCTGGGGTCTGGCCCTGTGCCAAGCCCCTGCAGACTTCAATACCAGTCTGTTCAATTAAAGGGAGATGACGGATGTCACAGCACTCTGCCAACTGTCACCCTGAAGAACAAACAGAAGCGTATCCCCCTTTCACAGAGCGGAGAACTGCGTTCACTCATTCATTCTTCCAACCGACACATATTAAATGAACACTTACTACGGGCCAGGCCCAAGGTAGGCCGGGGGAGCTGGCGGTAGGCAGTGCAATCACCCCTGCTTTTGCAGTATGGTAGGAAGGAGAAAATACTGATCAAAGACACTAGTTAACTTGGGATTTTGACAAATGCTGCTTATGGCACTTTCTGGGAGAGGGAGACTTGCCCCAGGAAACAGTGGAACAGTACAGGCGACAAGGGGAACAGTATTCCAGCTCCAAGGATCAGCCAGTGCAAAGGTCCTGTGGTGGGTGAAACCTAGAGATTGTAGGGGATCCAAAGGCCAGAGTAGGCTACCACTGCTATGTGAGCAGCAACCAGAACATATGCAGCCTCTGGGAAGGGTAGTGGCTCCATCTCCAAAGTAATAGGGAGCCACGGAATGTTCAAAAGACTGGACTCAGAGTCCAATCCTGAACCACAGTCCACTAACAGGCCCATGAGACTCTGTGTGGCTGTGCTTTGGGCTTCAGGCTCAACTCTCCCAATTTGGAAGTTTTAAGGCCAGAGATCACCTCCTCTTCCCCTTCCCCTTCTCCTCCACCCCCACCAGGTGACGATTCCCACTACCCTCAAAACTTGAGCTCTGTCTGCGCATGCCCTATGGCTGAGGGCTATCCTGCAGGCCAGAGTCTACCCAACAATCTAGTAGTCACAGAGAATTTAAAGGGGCCCAGAATTCCAGGCACCTTGGTGCAACTCCCCCCGTGATCTGACCGGGAGGCATTGCCCCGAGTGAGCACATTATCACGATGTATAATTTCTGGAATAAACACAGCTGTGTTTGTTTCTCCGCGTGCGCAACAGACAGAACAGCAGACTGGTCTGCCGCGTGCAGCTGGAGCCTCGCACCTTGGGACGGCCACGCACTGTAGAGGAACCAAGAGGATGACGGGTCTTCCCCAGGGCCTCCAGATACCATCATCCAGGTGAAACCTTCAAGGGGCCAGCTTAAAGCCTCTTGGGAAAGCAGCAGGGAGACCACAGCAGGAGTAGAAACTGGGACATCTGTCCCTTGGGGATGGGTGGGTCCTGATCAGTGGGGACAGCTGGCCCTGGAGTCATGAGCAGGTCCCTTAGTATGAGAGTCCACATAGCTGAACCCCAACAAACCAATTCCAGCCTGAAGTTTTCCAGATGGGAAAGCTGATGCTCTGGGATGGCGATGGGGCTAACGAGGCAAGGGCTGGGACACCCTCTGTTGCAGCCAGTTTGTGCCAGCAGACCCCAAGGATGCCATTGCATCCACTCAGGTCCTTAGCAACCTGTCCAATCACATGGGTTCCCCTGTCCAGGTGCTGGGACCATGAGTGAATTTCAGGCAGCTGAGCCACGGCTGTTTCCTCATCTGCAATGTGACTAGAACAGTGATTTCTCAACCTGCGGGTCACCACCCCTTTCCCGGGGGTTGCCTGAGGCCATCTGCATATCAGATGTTTACATTACAATTCATGACAGTAGCAAAATGACAGTTACGGAGTAACAATGAAAATAATTTGATGGTTGGGGGTCACCACAACTTGAGGAACTGTATTAAAGGGTCACAGCATTAGGAAGGTTGAGAACCACTGGACTAGAAGATTAAGCAAGATTCTGCATGTGAAGCCTTGGTGCAGGGAGCCGACACATGACAGACAGTCCCTACTCCCTCAGTAGATGCTGAATGAACAACTGCTATGTCCCAGGCAAGAACTGGGACTTGCAGGCAAGACGTAACATTCCTGCCTTTGGGAAGCATGTGTTGTGTGTGGTGTGGTGTGGTGTGGTGTGGTGTGGTGTGGTGTGTGTGTGTGTGATTTGAAGCAGTGACTCATGTATCCCAGACTAGTCTCAAACTTGCCATGTAACTAAAGATGACTTCAAACTTCTGGTCCTCCTGCCTCCACTTTCAGAGCGCTAGGATTACAGATGTGCACCCACCGAGTTTATTCAGTGCTGGAATGGAAGCCAGGGCTTTTGTGCACGCTAGGCAAGCACTCTACCAACCAAGCTATATCTCCTGCCTGAAGCTTATATCCTGACAGGAAGGAGTAAATCAAGTGTTACCTTTGTTGTAACTATTGTACCCATTTCACAGCAAGTTGAATCAAGGTTCAGAGAAGCTAACAGCTTTTAAAATCCCCCCTTTCCCCTTCCATCCCACCTAACACTCAAAAGGGCTAGAGCCAAGTGCTAAAAAAAAAAATCCATCCAAGATCCTACCAGGAGAAAAGGGGAGTCATCAATTTCAAGACGCTGTCACCCCAAAGGGTCCTTAAGGCTGCGGATCCAGCTGACCACAGGCTCTACATGACCTCAGGCAGACGGCAGTCTGGGCTTCAGTTTCCCTACCTTTGGACACTCTGAATTCTGGGGTGGACCTCAGGTTGTTCTGGCTCTGTGGAAGACCTGGGCTAAATGAGGTGCCCGAGACTGTTCCCTGGCTGGCAGCAAGGAATGACTCTGGTGTGAGGAGCTGGAGGGCTGGGCAGGGGAGGCGGATGAGACAGGGAGGCGGATGAGACAGGGAGCCCTCCTGTTCTGCCCCCTCCCCACCTCTCTTGCACGGACACAGTGGCTGGCAAGCATGTGCAGCCTGCACACAGGGTCTTGTTTAATGGGGGCTGCGCCCGCTGTTTTCCTGAGCAGCTCCCTGCTTTGGATTTTTTTTTCTTTTTTTTGGCAGTGCTGGGGATGGAACCTAAGGGCCTTGCACTCACCAGGCAAGTACTCCACCACTGAGCCACATCACCTGCTCCCTGCTTTGGATGTCTTTTGTCAGCCTACTCCGGCTCCTAAGAGCAGCCACAGCTTGTCACTCAAGGCCACTTTCCTTGCTCACACCTCTGCCAGGCTCACCTCCCATCTTCCATTTCACACACTTCCATCTACAGTGACATCCACAAAGCAGCCTCCTTCCAGCGTCTGGGCCTTTGTTTAGGCCGTCCCTCCACTAAGAATGCCGTTCTTTCCACTTGGATGCATTTGCTTCCACGGCACAGGCTGGAAGACACTTCTCTACAGCACACTCCATGCCGAACACATGTATGGGATTTTTGGCTTCTTGTTTGTTTGTTTTTTTAGGATATTTACGTATACATAATAAGATATCTTTTGTTAGGTTTTTGTTGTTGTTGTTGTTGTTTTCAAGACAGGGTTTCTCTCTGTAACAGTCCTGGCTGTCCTGAAACTCGCTCTGTAGACCAGCCTGGCCTCGAACTCACAGAGATCCACCCTCGTCCCTCCCAAGTGCCGAGATTAAAGGTGTGCACCACCACTGCCCGGTGTAATACAGTATCTTAGGGGTAGGCCTCAAGTCTAGAGACAAAGGTGACACATTTCATGTACACCTTCTATCCACAGCCCCGTGCTGGGTGCTCTCCCACAACCCTGTCATCCCTGCACACGGGTGGTAGAGCAGGAGGGTCAAGACCAACCTCAGCTACACAGAAAATTTGAGGTTAGCCTGCACTAGATGAGAACCTGTCTCAAATCAATCAATCAATCAATCAATCAATCAATCAATCAACATGGCTCAGTGGGTAAAGTGCAGGCTGTGCAAGCATGAAAACCTGAGCTCAGGTCCCCAGCACCCACAGAAAAGCCAGGTGTTGGCAGTGCATGCCTGTAACCCCAGCACTGGATGTGGAGACAGGAGAATCTCAGGGTGCACC
>CABHPQ010142469.1:0-18408 GCA_902168405.1 Peromyscus aztecus
TTGCATTGATGTCACAATGATTTTGGAAAATATCATACCCCAAGCAGGGAAAGGTACATGGATAGGAGGGTTTTTGATAAGCTTAAAGAACTGTAAGTCAATAATTTACACACACACACACACACACACACACACACACTAAATAGATAGATAGATAGATAGATAAATAAATAAATAAATACATAAATAAATAAATAAATGAAGAGAAATGTGGGACGGTGAGTATGGCGTATGGCATATAAGTTACTTAAGAGCCAGGCTGAGTATTTAAGCTAGTTGATTGTGTTACTCCATTTATTTTCCTTTTTCTGTATTCAAAATCCAGGACCACATTTACACAGAGTTCAAGTGAAAATTAATAACGCCAGTGTCTGGAAAACAAATGACACAAAATGCTTGTGAGCATTTGGAGAAATGAGGGCTCTTAGGCATTGCTAATGAGACTGTAAACACATACAGTTGCTCTGGGAAAGAATATAGAAATTCCTCAAAAAAATTCAAAAATTAAACTCTTGTTTGACCCAACAACACTATTCATTTTCCCCATATTTGATTTTGTTGGTTAGGAATTTCCATAGAAGTCTCAGTTGTTGAAGGTTTGGTTCCTAGACGGTGGATGTGATCATTGAGAACACACGGCAACAAGATCACCCTGACCTAGTCAGTGAATGAATTTGTGAATGAGTTTGTGGTGGCATTGCTGGGAGGTGATAGACACTATTGATGTGGGACATACTTGATAAAGGCATGTGGTGGTATTGTGTTCCCCAAAATATTGTGTATGCTAATAAACTTATCTGGGGTCAGAGAACAGGACAGCCACAATATTAAACAGAGGTTAGGCAGTGGTAGCACACGCCTTTAATCCTAGCATTCCAGAGACAGAAATCCCTCTGGATCTCTGTGAGTTCAAGGCCACATTGGAAACCGCCAGGCGTGGTGACACACGCCTTTAATCTCAGAAAGCAAGCCTTCAATCCCAGGGAGTGGCAGTAGAAAGCAGAAAGGTATATAAGGTGTGAGGACCAGAAACTAGAGGCATTTGCCCAGGAGAGGCATTTGCCCTGGAGAAGCATTTGGGCTGGTTAAGCATTCAGGCCTCTAGCAGCAGCAGTTCAGCTGAGACCCATTCTGGATTAGGACTCAGAGGCTTCCAGTCTGAGGAAGCAAGACCAGCTGAGAATCCGGCAAGGTGAGATAGCTGTGGCTTATTCTGTCTCTCTGACCATCCAGTGTTCACCCCAATAACTGGCTGAGGTTTGATTTTATTAATAAGACTCTCTAAGATTCATGCTACAGAGGCAGGTCACTAGGGGCCATAACTTCATGTTTCTGTTTCACCAAAGTCTTAAAATGTATTGGAGATGGTATCCATGGAAACTGCTGAAACCATGAACTAAAATGAACCCTTATCTTAAGGTGTTTGGGCAGAGCAATGGAAAAAAGTAATACATGAGGAAGCTGCAAAAGGATGAACCCTTAGAAGTAGAGAAGAAAACGGTGGTTACCAGAGGCTGGATAGGATAAGAGAGGAGGTCTGTAGTTACTTATCCAGAAAGAAGACACAGAAGAAACCCATTTTGGTGGACTGTGACACCTAAGCATGGATATAGAGTTAACAATGTCACATCACATAAAACAAATGAGCTGGGAGAGATGCTTTGAATGCTCTGATGACTAGAAATGATGCATGTTCAATATTATGGATCAGTAGGGTATCCTAAATTGACCACCAGACAATGTATATATCCACTGAAATAATGCATAGGGCTGTGTTCACATTCAGAGCTGTTAATTAAAATAAAATGTTCTGACCCATCCCCACAAACACATTATTTATAATAATGGGAAAGAAGGAACAGTGTTGTAGGTGAAGATATCTCTTGTTGAGGACCTACTGAAGAATAACACATGTTTGGAAAACTGGAAACTCTCCGCATAGACACTGCTATCATGGCTGCAGCATTTCTCAGGATTGTTCATATCATGCGTGTCCCTGACAACAATGAGCACTTTGCCTTAGCATTTTATATGTCTCATAAAACTTGCCAGGGTTATTTTCCTCTCTCAAAAACAAATAATAATAAACCAAAAAGATATAACTCATCCCTGAGAATTTCATTTGGTAGGTTATGGTCTCTAGTGGGTGAATTGTTTCTCCCATTGTATGGTGATTCTGCTTTAATTTATTTCATATACGTATACATTTTAGCAAATGTCTTCAGTAAGTTTTCATATAGCTTTTCATAATGCCTGTTGTTTCGGTTTTCCTTCCCCTTACTTCCTCCCCTACCATGTACTTCTATCTTCCACTTCATTTAATCCTCTTGTTCTGATTTCCCTTTCAACCCTTTATAACACTCTATTCTATATCCCCTTCCTTGGAAGAACCCCTCCTGCCCCGGTCCCTTACTAGCTACCTAACTTCTGTGGCTATTCTAAATGAAACACACATATCTAAAGCTTAAAAGGTAATATCCACATATAAGAGAAAACGTGCACTGTTTGTCTTTCTAGGTTTAGCTTATCTCTTTCAGGGGGATTATTTCTAGCTCCATTCTTTTACCTGCAAATTTAATTTTTTAACAGCTAAATAGTATTCCATTGTGTAAATGTACCACGTTTTTATTATCCTTTCATCAGCCAAGGCATATCTAGGCCTCTTCAAATTTCAAAAGTAAACAGAACATCACTGAATATACATGAGAAGGACCTTCGCAGTAAGATGTAGACTCTTTTGAGTATATGTTCACGAGTGGTTTAGATGGATCTTATGAGAGATTAATTTTCAGCTTTCCGAGGAAGCTCCACGCTGATTTCCATAGCAGTCGTACACATTTGTACTTTCACCAGCAATGGTGTTTGTCTTACTCCATGTCTTCACCAGAATTAGATGTCATTTTTTTTTATTAGTAATCTTGGCTATTCTGTCTGGGGCAAGATGAAATCTCAAAGAAGTTTCCATTCAAAGATGTTTCTCAGCTGTTTGCATTTTTTTTTTTTTTTTTTGGTTTTTTGAGACAGGGTTTCTCTGTGTAGTTTTGCGCCTTTCCTGGAGCTCACTTGGTAGCCCTGGCTGGCCTCGAACTCACAGAGATCCGCCTGCCTCTGCCTCCCGAGTGCTGGGATTAAAGGCGTGCGCCACCAACGCCCGGCCTTAGCTGTTTGCATTTTATCTTCTGAAAACTTTCTGTTTAGTTCTGCACCCCATTTTCAAAATTGGATTGCTTTGATGATGTTCAGGCTGTTTTAGTTCTTTGTATATTCTAGGTACAATTCTCAGTTAGATGTACAGTTGATAAAATTTTCCCATTGTGTAAAATACCTCTTTGTTCAAATGATGGTGCCATTTTCTGTACAGAAGCTTTTCTGCTTCATGAGGTCCCATTTATTAACTATTGGTCTTAATTCCTGTGTTCTTGAGATCCTGTTCAAATAGACATTTCCTGTGCCATATAGTTCAAGCCTATTCTTCACTTTTCTATCCTACCAGATTTGAAGTATCACATCTTATGTTGAGGTCCTTAATTCACTCGACTTTGAGTCTTATGCAGGGTGTTAGATATGGATCAATTTTCATTCTTCTGCATGCTGATATCCAGTTAGATGAACACCATTTGCTGAAGAAGCTGTCTTTTCTCTATTGTCCATTTTTGGCTTTTTTTTTAAATGAAAAATCAGTTGTCTACAGGTGTGTGAAGTTATGTCCAGATCTGTAACTAGATCCCATCAATCAACATGTCTGTTTTTATGCCAATGCCTTTTTGTTTTCAATTACTGTAGCTTTGTAATACAATTTGAAATCTCGGATTGTGGTCTTTCCATTTCTTTTGTAATTCAGGACTGTTTTAGTGATTCTATTTTTTATTTGTCTTTTGTTTTTGGTGTGTGTGTGTGTGTGTGTGTGTGTGTGTGTGTGTGTGTGCTTCCATTTGAAGTTTAAGATTTCTTTTTCAATTTCTTTGAAGAATTGTGTTGGGATATTAATGAGAATTGCATTTAATCTACAGATTGCTTTTAGTAGGATTGTCATTTTCACAATATTAAACCTACAAATCTATGACCATGAACAGTGATATCTTCTTTAACTACTTTCTTCAATGCCTTAAAGTTTTTATAACACAAGTCTTTCACTTGTTGGTTTAGAATTACTCTAAAATATTTTTGAGGCTCCTTTGAAAATATTGTTTTCCTAATTTCTTTCTCAGTATGTTTGCCATTTGTATGTAGGGTGGCTACTAATTTTTGTGTGTTGATTTTGTAGCCTGCTATTTAGCTGAAAGTAAACCATGGTGAATACTCCAGGGTATTACCAATGTTATTGGTTACTCTTCACATCTTGAACGATATTGCCAAAGACACCACATACTTATGACATAGAACATGGAAAAATGTCACTGCTACTCAACTGAGAGCTTCACCACTACTGGCATTCATAATGCCAAAAAGTGCTATGGGGGGCAGGAAAGTAATCACTCTCATCCAGTTATGAATTCTGTAAGTTATAATAATATTGTGATTTCAAAATATGCACATAAAGTGGTACAGATCTCAGAGGAATAACCAATCATGTTAAAAATTTGTATTTAAAGTCAACTCCATGAGATGGAACACATACCTGATGTTGTTAATGAGGTCAAGAACCAGATACTAGTTAAATCATGGGCCTAGGAGGAATATCTATTACAATTATCTGCTAAATGATCAAAGCAATAACTTGACTCCTAGCTACATATTGCTATATCCATAAGTCATTGCATTACTTAACCCTTGTCAGAGAAGCTTCTACTTGAAATACATGGTAACTAACACAAAGATCCACAACTGAAAAATGTGCAGTGATACACCCTGAATGTAATGTCTTTATTATACAGTCCCTCAAGGCTTAGTCATCTATGAAGAAGAGGTGGTAGAAAGATTATAATAGCTATGGGTGGTGAAAAGTTTTATTTTCCAGAAACAACAAAGAAGATACATGTATAAACTCACCAAGTCTTTGACAGTAGGTAAAGTTCTGAACAGGATCAAGCATAAACAAAGGAGGGGAAATGGGCCCAAAGTCCCACCCCTAACAAAGAAGCTATTCATAAATGACAGCTGCTGAAAGAGGGAAAATCAATTCTTTTCAATCTAGTGACACAGGTATATGAACCATACTCCAGGGAAGGTCCTACGCTCACTAGCAATTGGCCACCGGAAATCATGCTTAAGGTTTTTAGTGACTTTTTGTTATTATTGTTTGTCTTTAAAAGAGAAAGAACATGGTGTTGAGTGGGTAGGGAGTGCAGGAGGATCTTGGAAAAGTTAGGAGGACAAGACAGAATGTAATACAAATTTACTCTATGAAATTTTCAGGAAATAAAAAAAATGGCTTTAGATTAGGCAAATTTAAGAAAAAAAACTTTCATCATTAGCCAGCGACCATTTTAAGACTCATTTTCTTTTCTTTGATCTTTGAATGATTTGATTTTCATTTTCAGAAATGAGTAAAAAGGAGCAGAATTAAGAGATAGTTATGAGTCTTTTCTGTTGCTATTTACAATTTTTTAAAGTATGCATTATCTCTATCCTAGTCATGAGAAAAATGAGATTCAAACAGAGTAAGTTATGCGTGCATGCAGCCAGTTGAAGATAGAGATTGGTCAAGCCCAAATTTTATATCCAAAAAAAAAAAAAAAAAAAAAGAATTTTTTTTCTTTTCATTCTACAGTGCTCCCCCATCCTTGTATATGTTCTGCTATACAATGCTAATACATGTGTGGGGGAAATAAATACATTGTTCTGAATGTTAGCAACAACTTATTCAGATAATACATTAAATGATTAAGCAGAATGCCTGGCATTGCAGTGTAGGCAAAGTCTTTGAGAATCCTCACTGGACATTCCTAATTTCTTTGACCTATGTACGAACTCATGTTAACAACACAAAACAGATTCAGAAACATGGTGTAAGCAATATTACGGGAGAACTGAAATTAATAACTTAGTTTGAAGGACCTTTTTCTGCATTATTATCATAAATAAAAAACACATGGCTGTCCTTTCTCCTGACTCAGTCATAGTGGCCAGCGGCATCATTGCAGCCCCAAATTCAATTTTGGATATGAAGTTGTTAATGAATATTCTAGTAATTCTCTGTGTTGGACTCTTCCAAGTATTCTGGGTTTATTTTCTATTTATTTAGATTCATTAATGTATTCAAATGTAGTATATTCCTTTGAAATAGGTGCTTTTTATAATCATTTTCTAACAAAATAGCTAAAGTTTTAAAACATTGAACAGTAACTCCAGATTTTATCTGCTTGATACAATCTTGGGATTCTCACAAAAATGTTTGAGTGCATGTGTGTTTGTGTGAGGGCATGTGTACATGTCCCTGTGTGAGAGTGTAGTCTTGTGTGCTTGGCAGTGTGTGTGTGTGTGTGTGTGTGTGTGTGTGTGTGTAAATCAGAGTGCTGGCTGTGGGTCTTTGTTGGGAGATCTCTCTCATTAATTTTTTGAGAATTTCATATATTGTATTTTGATTATATCCACTCCTCCCCCAATTTCTCCCATGCCCACTCACCATTCCCAACCTATTTTACTTCGTGCCCTCATTGAATTATTTTGAAAAACACATTGGATCTAATTAGTACCACCCATATCTAGGTGTGTGGCCATCCACTTGCCCCTAGAGTCTGAAGCATGATCTCCTTACCAGGGAGGTGGTATACTTAGAAAAAAAATTGACTCTCTTTCTCTCTAGAAAGTTATCAATTATCAATAGCTACTCAGATAGGGATGGAACAATTCAAAACAGACAAAACCCCAGCATAGAGCAGGGTGTTGGAATCTCTTGTCACTGCTGTGAATGTCAGGCTGACTGACCTGTGAGCTTCTAGGAGCTCTCCTTTCTTCCCTTCACCTCCTGTTCTGTGCTGAAATTACAGGCAGAAGCTGCCATATCTAGCTTTCTATGAGTTCTGGGCATTCAAACTCAGGTGGTCACTAGCACAACAAACTCTTCACACATTGAGTTATCCTCCTAGCCCTCAGCATTTCCATTTTTTTTTTTGGTTGGAATTCTTTCAAAAGCATCTAGCCTGAGTCAAGGAACCTAGTTGTAGCCTCAGAGAACCCTAGTTTGGTTCTGATAAGCTTTGTGGGCTCAGGCAAGTTTGATTCCTTCTCTGAGACTGCTTCCGGTGTTTTGAGGAGATGAATCATGAGAAGAATGATTTCTGAAGTGTCTTGTAACTGAGAAATTAAATGATTGAAATGCTAGAAATGGTAGCTCATTATCTCACAGTAGGATGCAGCAGTTTTCCAAGATCATTCTGGCATAAATATCAGTACTTGCTATGCTACAAGACTATCAAATTAAATTTTATTTTCACTTAATATTTTGCCTATGCTTGTTATCACATTCTGTAGGATCTGGTCAGAATTAAGATAAGATGTCATAAACCTCAAGCTATACACATCATAGCATGTGAAATTTATTTATGGAAGCCATAGGGCACCAAGTTTAGATTATAACTGTCATTTAAAAGCAGGTATTCCATTCCAAAATTTGCCAATTAAAAAAGCTGAATCCCTGAGGGTGTGAGGGATAATATATGAAATTTACAAATGAACAAATTTAACCATTTACATTGATTTCTCAAGGGTTGGACTTGTCATGTTCTAGAAGTAACGTGTTTATTTTGGGAGGGTCTCTAGGTACCTCAGCTCCTGCCTTTTTGTCTTAGGTGAATGGTGGTTATCATATTGTGAGATTTTGCCAGTCCAAGCTGGAGCTGGCAGTGATGTGTTACAGTAGTGTTGAAGACCCTTAGAGGAAGGCTGTTACCTCCTCACTGTTAGTATTCTGACCTGCCCCTTGGAACCAATGTCAGTATTCTGACCCACCCCTTGGCACCACCCTGAATCCTGATGTAAATGCCTCATTTTGGGGAAAGATCCCTCCCCTTCCTCTCTTTCTTCTACTTTTCCTCCCACAAGATATGCACTCCTTGACCCCCCTCTTCTCCTCTCTTTCTGTCTCTTCTCTCCCTCTTTTTTATCTTCTCTTTGTCTCTCTATTATAATAATAAACCATTTCCGCACAGAGACAGCATTTGGGTAGTGAATGAATGTCTGCCACCACCCCTGCTGCCATGCCAGCATGGTGTGGGTCACCTCTCAGTCCACCCCTGCATCTGCCCAGTGTGCCAGCATGTTTCCCTGCACACACAGGATACCCTTAGGGTCCCCTGTGCAATATATCATAACACTCACCAAATGAATGAAATTTATCTCTGAGTAGAGGTATGCCATTATCTCTCTCTTAGGAGTTAATCAAGTTGGGTCAGCAATCACCTGGCCAAGGGACCACTCTTCAGAAAGGTGGATCCATCTTAAGTCATACTAAAGAGATAGGCAAAATAATTGTTGCTGTGAAATAATGCTTTTGTACACTGGCTTAATAAAACGCTGATTGGCCAGTAGCCAGGCAGGAAGTATAGGAGAGATAAGCAGACAAGGAGAATTCTGGGAAGAGGAAGGCTGAGTCAGGAGACACCAGCCTGCCATCCAGTGAGCAGCATATAATGACACACAGGTAAAGGAACAGTACACATGGCAACATACAGATGAACAGAAATGGGCTGAATTTAAGTGTGAAAACTAGTCAGTAGTGAACCTGAGCTAATGGACGAGCAGTTTTAATTAATATAAGCCAGGTGGGACACAGGAAACCTTCAGCTACAACATACTTTCCCTTTCTGTCCCTAGTGCAGTCACTTACAGAGCTATAGATGTGCAGCTTCCCAGGTCCCCTTGGCTTTTCTGGACTACACAGGAAAGAACAACTTTTCCTTTCCTTTCCCTTTTCTAGATGTGCTTTGCCTAACACACTGGACTTCATTATATCTGTACATGGCAACCATGTAGCTGAGCTTCACATGCCCACTTAACTCAAGCAGCATTGGTTCTCTTCCTCTTCTTCTCCATCCTCCTCCTTCAGACAGCTGCTGAGAGTTACAATTCCCTTGCCATAGTGTTTTTCTTTTTAAACTCTAATAAAATTGTGCTTGAGCTTCCTTTTGAGTCAATTCTTAAATTCTTTTATTAAACTCCAAAGGGTACCCTATTTTCCCTGGTACGAGATGGAAATAGCTTGGATGGCACTGGACGAGATCATGGTTTAAGTGTCAAAGGTCCTTTAAAAAGCTCATTTCTTGAGCATTATTTTCCTCAGTTTTCATGACTTACACTAATTATGTGCTGCTTTTATTACCTGTGCAAGTTTTCTGTTTCCAACTAGGTGAAAATCAATAAAAAAATTAAAAGATACTTTGAAAGGAAGAAGTTAGATAGTGGCTGCTCCAGTACTCTGAATTCACTTAAGTTTTTTCCCTTTACTTTTCTCCTTGCCTCCTCCCTCTCTCCCTCTAGCTCTTCTCCATTTCTCCCTCTTTTCTTTCCCCACTCTTTCTTTTTCTTCTTTATCACGAATTCTCTCCCTTCCTCTTCTTTGCTCCTTCCTTTACTCTTTGTCTTTTTTCTCTCTCCCTCCTTTCCTTTTCCTTTCTTTTCAGGGTCTCATGTATTCTGGGCTGCCTTCTGAATAGATATATGGCAGAAGATATTGAACTTCTGATCACCCTGCATCCCCCTCCTGAGTGCTGGGATAACACGCATAAAGGACTATGTCCTCTTGTGCATACTTTATGCATGGTAAGCAAACGCTACCAGCTGAGCTATGTCCCCAGCCTCTTAATTCCTATTTTATATAAATTGAAATTCTCTCAGTCACTTCCTCTTATTTCCTTTTCCTGTTTTTCCACCATGGTAAGATCAGCATTAATGACAATTGCACAAAACAAAGTATTTATTAATATTTGAATCTCTTTGTTCATATGATTTCTCTGCTTTCACCATTGTACTAAAATACAAAGACCTTTCCTCCCATTTTACAGAGGGGAAACCTTTTATTTTTGGGGGGAGGTGTTTCGTGATAGGATTTCTCTGTGTATCTTTGCACCTTTCCTGGAACTCATTCTGTAGACCAGGCTGGCCTCGAACTCACAGAAATCTGCCTGCCTCCCGAGTGCAGGGATTAAAGGCATGCACCGCCACCACCTGGCTGAGAGGGGAAACTCTTAAGAGAAATGAATGAGGTATGTTTTTAGAGCATAATGAAAGATGACTAATAAAGATTAGGTTAAGTTCCTTTTAGCTTACAAAATTTGTGATCTTGCTATAACACGTTTTATTCCAGAATTAGGAAATTTATCAGCAAAACTACTATCAGTGTTTTCTTGAGGTAAACTTTCTTCACAGATAGCTACCTACCTGTTACATGTGTAAGATACTGTATGCTTCATTTTTCAGGGCTAGATCAAATCCAGGGCCTTTAATACCCTATGCAAATGCTATACCACTAAGGCACATACCCAGGTCTTTTTCACATATTTTATGTAAATAGTTACCAATTTACCATCTGTCTGTCTGTTTGTCTGTCTCTATCTTCTATTTATCCATTATCTATCTCCCTTATTATCCTTTATAAATTATCTAGTTCTCATATAGCTGCCATAATGTACATCTCTATAGTTTAATAAGTTTTATGCAATGAATATGTGTATTTAAGTAACAGTCAAAGTACCACGTTGAAAATGATCAGCTCTTTTCATAATTTCTACTTTCCTGATTGAGATTACAATCTCACTTCTATCATCAAAGTTTAATGTTACCTCTTTTCAAACTTGGAATCCATGGAAATATGCGGTGTGTATGTGGATCTATGACTTCTTAATTTCTTTCTTTAGACCCTTACCAATATGTTGAAGAATGCATGCAAATCTGAGTACACATGTAGACACATACATACATAGATTTATAAGCATAAATATGTCAGAGATTTGAGTCCATCCTTAGGTATCCTGCTTCAGTGAAAGGACTGCTATACCTCAGAAGCTTTTATACTCACAGTTACAGTTTATTGAAATGAAAAGATGTATCAGAAAAATGGACAGCACATAGCCTGGAATGTAGGAAAGGCCAGTAACAAATTTCTTGAAGTCCTCTCTCTGGAGAAACTCATGGACATAACTAATTTTCCAAGGAATTGTGCCAATATTTCAGACCATTTTCACCCAGGGAAGTGAGCTTGGTCCTTATATTTTAGTGGGAGCAAACCACTAAAAATGATGCACCCAAGATCTTAGGTTCTCCCAAGGTCAAAATGATACTGTCTACAATGTATCTCTTTTAGAAATAGCCCCCACCATAATTTACATAGCTCACACAAATGTTCCCTGAATGGCTCAGGCTGCAGAGGGATACTCCCTAGATTTACAGGTTTCCTTGCAGGAGTTGGTCTGGATCCAGCCTTTTCTTCCAGAGAGGAAAGATTTTAGCATTCAAACCACTGTATTATTCATTTACTACACACTAAACCTCTAAACAACGAATTGCCTTAGATTCATTCACTAAAAGGCACACTTTACATTTATGTCTGATAGATAAATTATCCTTTCACAAGATATAGAAGTATGATCTCAGTGTTTATTCCTTTCTCTTCTCCACACATACTTTGCCTTCTGACTTAAATAGTTCCCAATGGGAAGTCTTCTGTCATTGTCTCTCCATAGCTTATGCCTCTTTTTCTGTATGTCTTCAAGTTGAACAAAAATGAATCAGTAAGTTATGGTGACATTTCATTTGTCCTGAAATGTGGTCATATTTTATTTGTGCTTTAATAAATAAAGCTTGCTTGGAGATCAGAGGAATAGAAACAGCCATTATAAGTAAATAAAGAAGTCAGGCAGTGGTAGCACATGCCTTTAATCCTATCACTTGGGAGGCAGGATCTCTGTGTGTTCAAGGTCACACTGGAAACAGAGTCAGGTGTGGTGGCACATGCCTTAAATTCCAAAACTAGTTAACCATGGAGATCTGGAGGTCTGTACAGACAGACAGGAAGTGACAGAGCTGGGTAGGAAGAGGAAGTGATGTAGCTGAACGGAGAGAGCAAATTGGATGGCAGAACAGCAAGGTATATAGGTGTGGGTAAACAGGAAGCCTCGGCATTTGGAAGCTGCAGAGTTGGTGAGGTAAGACTGGCTGGTTGCTTTCTGAATTTTCCTGATCTCTCTAAGACTTTCACCCCTATATTTGGCTCTGTGGTTTTTTTTTTATTTAATAAGACCATTTAGAAATTCATCTACAGTATGTAGTTCTCAGTTGTATGACTATGACAAATAGAGAATGTATATGTGTTTGTGGACTGTACTTTCCTGAACTCCTTAAGATAATAATAGGATAACATTCATTATCTATTATACTATGTTCTTGGTTTTGGTTACTCAGTAATTTTTTTCTAATTTGTTTATAAAGTTTTTGTACATATATTATATGGGGACATATATGAATACACACATATATACATACATACACATATATAATATACTGTATATATGATATGCTATCATATATATGCACATATATACTTACAAGTCCCACTTCTAGCTAATATTATGCTTTGAGTCTTCATTTATGATATTTTAATCATACAGTACGTAGGGATATTTTGGCATGAATCAAGGCTCCAAAGAGATTCTAAATATATGGAGAAATTTATTACTATACTTTGTGTTGTTTTGTTGTTAGTGGTTAACCAGATTTGGGTTTGCAGGGTTTCCTGCAGCTGTATAAGTCATATCAAGGATTTTAAGTTTCTGTACTCTAATTTCATACATTTTTAATCCTTCTTGCTTTTTCTGTCTACTTCTCATAGGTCATAGCTCAGACATTTTCACAATGTCCCCCAGTTCACTGAGACTCATCCCTATTTTGGGAGATCTTTGTAACACCCTCTAGTTTGAATGCATTTCTGTTGCTTGTTGGGTTCCTAACCTTGTCTTTCATAGAACTGAATCTGTCACCAAGCCCATACAGTTAACTTTCAATTTCAGATAACACACTTGTGATGGCTTGAGTGAGAAATGATGTCTGTAGACTTAAATATCTGAACACTAGCTCCAAAGTGTGACTCTATTTGGGAAAGATTGTAGAAACTTTAGGACGTGGAGTGTGCTGGAGGACGGGCACCACTGGTGGGTGAACACTGAGAGTTTAAAGCTTTACTCCATTTCCTATGTGTGCAGTAGTGATGTGATGTCTTAGCTCTTTGCTCCAGCAGCCTGGCCTGCTGCCATGCTCCTCTGTCATTGTGGGCACTTGCTCTGCTACCATAGCCAAAAGAAATTCTGTCGCATAATCATGGTGTTTTATCACAACAACAAAAATTAAGTGAGACAACACTGTTTTGCTTGGAATGTTACTTCTGGTTCTTTCCGAGCTTCGGTTCTATATTTCCTAAACTGCATATTTTTATGTTGTTTGCTTGTTTGTGGTTCTTTGTTTATTTTATTTTATTTTGCTCTTCTGAGAAAAAGTTGCCTTATGGAGCCTAGACTGGCCCTGAACTCATGATTCTTCTGACTGAGGATCTTGACTTGAGGGTTTACAGGACTGTCACTACCACCCTCAACTTCATTAAAAATTCCAGAACTCATTAGCTGTTTTACAAGCCTTGTTTGCTGCTTCCATAGTTTATGTTCTTTGATGACAGTTTTCTATTGGCTAACTTTTTGCTTATTGGCTACTGTGATACTTAACTTTAAGTGTCAACTTGACACAACTTGGAACCATCTGTGAAGAGAGTCTCAATGACAGATTGCTTACTTTGGGTTGGCCTGTGGGCAGATCTGAGTGGATTGTGTTAATGATGTTCCAATGATGCTCCAATTCCCTAGGAAGGGACTGCTGAAGAGTGGAGAAATTAAGCTCAGCACAAGTAACTGAGCTGGTGAGAATACTTGCATGAATTTCTCTGTGATCTTGACTGGGAATGCATAGTGGTTGACTGTCTCAGGTTGCTGCCATGATACTATCCCACAATGATGGATTGTAAACTGCAATTGTAAGCCGAATAAACCTTTTCTTGCCTAAATGGCTTTTTGTCAGGATATTTTATCACAGAAATTGAAATAAAACCAGAACAATTGTGTTTTGCTGGTTCATTGCTTGTTTTGTTATTTTCTGTTGAATAATGGACTTTGTGCATGTGGTGATGTTGATAGTTTTTGAGTATTTTTGAGTTTTCATATAAATGTGTGAGTTTCCCTTGAGAGAAGCAGATGAATTTAATTGCTGCTGCCTAGGCTCATGCTTGCCAATGCTTCTCTTTAGCGCTCTATAAGTCAGGAATGAAGCTCCCTACATAGTCTGTGAGATCACTCATGATCTGGCTTATCACTGTTTTCCTTCATGTCCTATATTCATTGGTTCTTGCTTCATTACTTCAGCACATTTGTCTTTATGCTATTCATATAACCTATCCAAGTTGGGGCCAGGGTCTTTTTTCTCTCTTAGTCTAGAAAAGTTTTGCTCAATTTGCTCAACACACTTCTTACCCCACTTCAAGATGTCCTTGGTCTCATACCTCACACATCCTTTTAAAAGTGGATGTCCTTCACTTCTCAAAATCCACAGTTTTTCTTTTTCCATTCTGCTTTTGTTCATAATAAATGTTACTGTGTGGCATGCTACATTTATTTTCTCAATGTAACCTGACTGCAGTATAAAATCCCAAATTTTGTCACTTTCATAAGAATTCTAAGTGATTTAGAAAATACCTAGTATACTAAAAATATACATACTGGATGAGTTTCTACTAGTTCATGCTTTAGATAATTATAGTAATATCTCTCTTGACAATTTCATATTTACTTTTCCTGTTTTGTGAAAACTTATCTGTACTGTTCCTATTTGTCATTTCTCAGTCTCTTTAAGATGGAATAACTGCTGTTCTGGTATGACTAAACCTAAGAGGTTTCCAAGTTGTGGGGTGTTAATAACAAATTATAGCAAACGGTGACATTTGAGGTCCAGGAATGTGACAATAAGAACATGGATCTTGTTTGGGCAATGATATGTTACCACTTGTGATGGCTAGCCTTTTCTGTTGACTGGGTTGTGAATTACTGAGAATAAAGCACATGTCTGGGAGGACATTTCTAGATAATTAACAGAGGAGAGGAGACTCACCTTGAATAGGGCTGACACCATTCATGGTCTGGGAACCCAGAAGGAATAAACAATAAAGGAAAAGAATGCTAGGGTCTACTTTGTTTTCCCTTTCCAAGGAGATTCAGGCATCCCCCTTGAGTCCTCCTTGCTACTTACCTACTCTGGGTCTGTACTCCTACTATCCACTTATATGTGAGTACATACCGTGTTTGTCCTTCTGAATCTTGGTTACCTCATTCAGGATGATTTTTTTTCTAGTTCCGTTCATTTGTCTGCAAATATCATGACTTTATTTTTTAACAGCTGAGAAATACTCCTGTATAATGTACCACATTTTCTTTATCCATTCTTTGATTGAGGGACATCTAGGTTGTTTCCAGTTTCTGGCTATTATGAATAAAGCTGCTATGAACACTGTTGAGCAAGTGTCTTCATGGCATGATGGATCATCCCTTGGGTATATGCCCAGAAGTAGTATAGCTTAGTCTTGATGTAGATTGATTCCCAGTTTTCTGAAAATAGACATTGTATGTGGATGGGTGGTGGGGTGGAGAGATGAGGATGGGAACAGGAGGGATCAGATTAGTGGAGGATGAGGGGAGAAAGTACTGGGAGAGACAACTGGAATTGGGGGGCATCTCAGATGAGCTAGAAACCTAGTGTAATGGAAACTCCCAGGAATCTATGAGGGTGACCCTAGCTGAGACTCTTACAACTGGGGTATTTGGAGCTTGAACTGATCATCTCCTGTAACCAGGCAAAATTTCCAGTGGAGAGAATGGGACACCTACCTAGTCACAAAACTTTTGACAGATGTTTTGTCCTGCCTACAAGATGTGCTGGGTAAAGGTGACACAGAAATTGTTGGAGTGGTCAACCAATTACTGGTCACTGATACCTATACCATGAGAGACAGCCAACCATGACACTGCCTGGAAGGCCAGTACCCAGAAGCTAAACACAAAAAAGAAGAAAAAAAAAAACAAAAAAAAACAGACAAAAAAAAAAAAAAAAAAAGGAAGGACTAAATAAATAAATAAATAAATAAATAAATAAATAAATAAATAAATCATTGATCTCTAACCATATTCTGCTACTCATAGATTATAGATTGGTGCTTAGCCCAGTTGTCATCAGAGAGGCTTCATCTAGCAATTGATGGAAACAGATGCAAAGACCCACAGCCAAGCATTAGGTGGAGCTCAGTGAATTCTGCAGAAGAGGGAGAATAAGTATTGTAGGAGTCAGAGGGGTAAACAACACCACAAGAAAACCCACAGAATCAACTAACATGGGGTCAGAGGAGCTCAGAGACTGAATTAACAACCAGAGAGCCTGCATGGGACTGACCTAGGCACTCTGCATATATGCTACAGTTGTGTAGCTTGGTCTTCTCCTGGGACTCCTAACAATGGGAGCAGGACCTGTTTTAACTCTGTAGCCTGCTTTTGGGACCCCTTTCTTCCTCCCAGGTTGTCTTGTTCAGCCTTAATGTGAGGGGAGGTGCCTAGCCTTACTGCAACTTATATGCATGCTTAGTTGATATCCCCGGGAGGCCAGCCCTTTTCTGGAGAGAAATGGAAGAGGAGTGCATGGGGTTGAGTGGAGAGTGACTGGGAGGACAGGAGAGAGGGGAAATTGTGGATGGGAAGTTAAAAACATAAAATAAAAAATAAAAAATGCTAGAGGTTACTATATTCATCTTCCTTCCTGTCTTCTGTGATGGAAACTGGTGTCCTCTACCACATGATTTTACCACCAGGGCTTTGCTTAAGCACTTGAAGCCAAATGGACATGGGTTGAACCTTCTAGAACTATCAACCAAAATAAATCCTCCTTCTTTGGTGTTTCTTCAGGCATTTTATTACAGCAACATAAAAATAACTCATAGATCACCCTATGATATGACTTCATGGTGAATGAGATAGAGCCTAGAATTAATACCAGCTATAGCAGTGAGACTTAAAGTTCAGGGGCCACAGCTCCCCACCTCCCACTTTGCTATGAAATAAGCTGACCAGCTCTCTAGTCTTCCAAGAATCTTCATTTGTATTAAACTAGTATCAGGACATTTCTGCTATTTATGGGTAAGATCAGACTTATATACTACCCTTTGAAATAATTTTGAAGAGGATAAATGATTCTTAAATATAAAATTATTCCTACTTTTTATTCATTCGTGGAGTGTGGTGCTAGGATTACCGTCTAGGTATACAGCAGGAAGCATGTGCGAACATGAAGGGTTTTCTTGAAGTGAGTATTGTCATAATTCAGGAGCTGGATTACAGCAAGCTTCTGACTATGTTGGGAAATATTCTAGTTGTTCTGCATATTCTAGTTTTTATGCCTGTTGTGTTCTATTCAAATGTGTTCCCGTGGTACAACAGGTAGGGATGAATTTCTTAAGACACGAAGAAAGTAATAACTGATTGGGCATAAGCCAGTTGGAAGAAAATAAAATAAAATATATTGTAAATAGTAAAGGAGCCAGAAATATGACAGGATTGGCTAACGATGTGTTTGTGTCTGTAGGGGGAAAACCAAGAAAACCAAGCAGATCATAGAATTTTATGTAGGTTGAAGGAAACTTTTTTCTATGCAAAACTTTCTGCTTTTAGAGACCATTTGAAAGAATATACTTATCAGTAAGCTTTTGAGGTACAATGGCAAACCACATGTCCTCAGTTATGTACAGTAAGAAGTATACTGGTGTTCGCATGTATGTATTTATAAGTGTATGTGTTTGTCTTGGATTGAATAGATGTATTGGGCTATGAGTATTAGTTGATCCCTATTGATGTTACTAGCCTCTCCATGTATCTCTCACTTCCCCACAGGCCAGCCCAGGGGTACTGTCATGGTGATGGCAGAAATGTAGGAGAATGAATAGAAAAAGTCATGTTTTCATGAAACCCAAGATTAGAACTGACACACAGTCAATTCTACATCTCTATGTTTAAGCAAATTTCAGAGCCATGCTCCCTATCAAGTGCAACGCAAGCTTTCTGTGTACAGGGGAGATGACACTGAAATTTACTAGCACATGTTGGGTATTTCAGGGCATTGTTACAATTTGCAAATTTTTATATCACCTTAGTTGTATAAAGCTGGATAATTCTAGAAAGCATTTTAACTGAGGAAAGGTAAGTGATTGTGTAGCATGAATCTTAGGGAGTCTTATTAATAAAATCAAACCCGGGGCCAGTTATTGGGGTGAACACTGGAAGGTCAGAGAGACAGAACAGGCCACAGCCACCTCACCTCGCCAGTTCCTCAGCTGGTCTTGTTTCCTCAGACTGGAAGCCTCTGTGTCCTCATATCCGTATGGCTCTCAGCTGAACTGCTGCT